>CAUYQG010277247.1:0-40751 GCA_963574415.1 Tarsius wallacei
CTGGGTGACAGAGTGAGACTCCACCCCCCCAAAAAAAGGGCTTCGTTCATTAATAAATTGTAAAGTACAAATGTCTCCAAGTCTGATTTTTTTTTTTAATTTTGAGTTGGAGTCTCACTCTATCTCCCAGGCTGGAGTGCAGTGGCACACTCACAGCCACCACAGCCTCGACCTGCTGGGCTCAAGTGATCCTTCGGCCTCAGTCTTCCAAGTAGCTGGAACTACAGGCATGCGCCACCACACCCGGCTAATTTTTTGATTTATTGTAGAGACGAGGCCTCAACAAGTTGCCCAGGCTGGTCTCAAATCCCTGAACTCAGGCAATCCTCTCAAAATGCTGGTATTACAGGCTTGAACCACCATGCCCAGTCAAGTCTGATTTTTTTTTTTTTTTTTTTTTTTTGAGTTGAAGTCTCACTCTGTCACCTGGACTGGAGTGCAGTGGCCGCTCTCAGCCACCACAGCCTCGACCTGCTGGACTCCGGCGATCCTTCTGCCTCAGCCTTCCAAGTAGCTGGAATTACAGGCGCGCGCTACACGCCCGGCTATTTTTTTATTTATTTATTGTAGAGATGAGGTCTCGCCTGCCCAGGCGGGTCTCGAACCCACGGGCTCAGGCAATCCACTCACCTCAGCCTCCCAAGGTGCGGGATTACAGGCTGAGCCACTGAGCCCGGCTCAAGTCTGATTTTTTAATGACTCAAGTTTTGAAAATTTCAGCTGAGTGGGGGATTGCATGTAAATACCTTCAGGTATGATCATTTGGTCAGATGGCATCATCAAATAAAAAGTGAGATATAAGCTCACCGTAGTAGTCATCAGGACACATTCTAAATTAGTTTCTCATGTGGATACTATAAAGTGCAGTCATGTCTTTTAAGTCACTCTTATAGTTGGTTTAAAAAAAAACAACAGCATACTCTCATAACCGGTGCTACATCAAACTGAATCAGGAGTTCTCAATCACAGTCCATCCATTTCAGCGAGTATCCAAAGTGAGTAACAGTTGTGGAAGCTTGCAACCACATTCCTGACCAGAGTAAGATCCCTCCTATAGGCTAGGATGCTCATCACCTCATTTCTTTAAAAATCCAATTTTGTATCCTTAGGATCTTCTACAACATGGTGTGTTTAGACTTTTACTGAATCATTAGCAAGCTTAAAAGTTTCTGTTGCAAAGATATCACTTAATCATTCATTTGTTATGTAATAATGCTATTCAGTGGTTTTGCTGTTGGTGGCATTAACTTGTGTGGTTCTATTCACACTCTCAGCTGACATTCCACACTGCTCCAAGCTGATAGTAAAAACACTTAACAATGGGGATGGCCTGGGCCCTGCCCAATCACAACAGACACTGGCCATAACAAAGTGGGGTGGAAGGTCTGCACTGTCCTGTTTATCCTCAGCCTAATCCCCCCATCCCCAACCCCAGCACCATAAGGCCTTTCTCTGCGCCCCTTAAAATGGGCTTTAGGCTTCAACCTTGACCCCTTCCTGCTTGACTGGTGGCGTGGCTTTCTCCCTAAGTTCATCAACTCCCCTGCTTCTGTTCCCACTGCCCCAGTGATTCCCTGTTTGCTGCTTTCTGAACATCTCTATTCAGGACTTTTAAGCTAAACAAATTAAAAGTCACACTCAGTATTTCCTTCCTACCCTCTTCCTTGATTGCGTGTGCTTTCTCTCTCTCTCTCTCTCTCAGTCTCTGTCTCTGTCTCTCTCTCCCCCATCTCTCTTCCCCATCTCTCCTCCATCTCTTCCCCTGCCCCAAAGCATGGCAAGTAAGGAGACATGTGTTGAATAGGGTGGCATCATCGAAGTTGAGGGAAGGAGTATTTTGAGAAAAACTATGAACAAATATTAAGACATATTTGTTTAGTGCTGGAAACCTGGAAATGTCCACCAAAGGGGCGCTGAATGTGTGGCCACGCCTCTCTGATAACCTTTCTCAAGGCCTGTGGGCCAGCCCACAATTCTTGAGTCCCTGAAATTCTAACTCTTATCTCTTTTTCAATTGCAATAAAGCCTGAACAACAAATGATCCCAAATGAATAAGGATTAGTGGGCTGTGAAAAGTGCCCCAGCGGGGGATTGCAGGCAAACCCCAATTCAGAAACACCTGATTTCAAACAATGGGAGCTTATAAACTAGAGGCTGCCCCTCTTGCCATGAGGGATCTGCTGTGAGTAGCCCTTTATCCCTGGTCTGAGATGCCCAGAGAATGACTACCACTATCTTTTCACAAGTAAACATCGACATCAACACCCTAGAGAACCCATGTGGTCAGTGCCCAGGGAAAGAGGAAGTGAGAGACCTGGTAATTCATTGAGTGGATGTATAAGGGGGACCAAAAAAATCCCATAATTATCTTTTGGAGGGTGAACCTCTTCTAGAACAAGCTTCCCCCACCCGCCACTAGGTGAATATTCTAGGAACCCATTGGCATCAGCGTACCAGCTAGCATTGTTGTGAGAGGCTGCATTATGGAAGAAACATCCCAAGCTGTGGCCAACAGGTGACTGGTCCTTCCATCATGACAACGTACCTGCCCACACTGCACTGAGTGTTCAGCAGTTTTTGACCAAAAACAGCATAACCCCATGCCCTACCCGGCCTATTCACAGATCTCGCCCCAAGCAACTTTTTTTTTTGTTTTCCCAGAAGAAAAAAGTTCTCAAAGGGAAACATTTTATTGATGTGGAAGAGGTAAAACAAAAAATGGCAGACGCACTAAAAGGCATCAAAAGAGATGAGTTCAAAAACTATTGTGAGCAATGGAAAAAGCATCTCGATGCGTGTATTGCATCAAACAAAGAGCACTTTGAAGGTGACTGAAGTTTAATTGTGTAAGAATGCACAGGCTGGGCGCAGTGGCTCATGCCTATAATCCCAGCACTTTGAGAGGCCAAGGTGAGAGGACTGCCTGAGCTCATGGGTTTGAGATCAGGCTGGGCAACTTGGCAAGACCTCTCTACAATAAATAAAAAAATCAGCCGGGCGTGGTAGCGCGCACCTGTAGTTCCAGCTACTTGGAAGGCTGAGGCGGAAGGATCGCCGGAGCCCAGTAGGTCGAGGCTGCGGTGGCCGGGAGCGGCCACTGCACTCCAGTCTGGGCAACAGTGAGACTCCAACTCAAAAAAAAAAAAAAGAAATCACAGTCTGTAGCAGTTCTGAAATTCTTCTGAGCAAATTTGACAGGTCCTACCATCCTAGGGGATAGGAATGTCCTCTGACTCTGCTTCTCAGGGTGGATCTCCAGTTCTTTGTTCTCTGTGGCTCTGGGTTCAGTCCTCTGGAAGTCCTTTCTTTTCTATCATCCTTGAACACTTCTAAAGAGGTTACTAAATAATATGCCTTTTTGACTGAATAGCTTTTTTCAGCCTATTGTCAACTTGTAGAAATTTAGGAACCCAGAAATCTTTTCACATCTTGAATAGTCTCCATCTCTTTCTGTTGGAGCTGGCAGTGCTTTTACCAATACAGCTCTCTCAAAAGCTTTGTGGATTTTTATGTATTTGATACTCATGAACTCTGTGTACCTCAAGCTACACCCATAATTTTTACAAGACATGATCTGCTCATTTTAATTACTGGTATTCTGAGAATGTCAGACTGCTATAGAACTATGATCTTACGCTTTCTAGAGCCTCTTTTCCAGCCAAAAGAGCCTACCAGATACCACCTTATTTCCTTCAGAGCTTCATGAAGATTCTTGGTTTCGACTTCATCCTGAAAGTAGATCTTTCTGGCAGCACCCTGGATTAGGTCTTTAACCCCAGGATGAATCTTAATTGAAAATCTTTTACTAGAGGGGTTGGAGATGAGAATGTTTTATTTTTCAACCTAGCAAGTTCTGGGTTCTCTATATTCACATGAATTCTGCTTGCAAACTAACCTGTTCTGTTCCCAGTTTCTCTCTTTTTTGCTAGTGCCTTATCAAATGCAGCTCAAAATAACCAGCTCATGCTTTCAGTATTTTGCCTTAAGATCTCATCCTCCAACTTTAGTAGTTCATAAGATACATTTTCCACCTTCTGGATTTTTGTAGTTTAGGCACATGTTTATCACTAAATAATACAAGTTACTATTATCCCAGTCTTTAATAACAGCTTTCATGTGACCACTGCCTACTCCCACAGCCAGTGTCACATATTTTAAGTGTTTTGATGTTCTCGTTATAAAGTCGCTGCAAAATATTAAGTCAACACAGCGAATTGTGTAAAAAAGAGAAAATAAAAGGGCACAGACCCAATTTCTGGAGAACTCTAACATATAAAGATCTAGCAGAGGAAAGGAAGAAAGAAGTCCGAGAAGGAATGGATGGGAGAGATGGTAAGACCGAGGGGAAGAGAGGGGTGTTTTAAGAAACAGAAAAAGGGCTGTGGCAAATGCTACTGAGAGGCCAAGGACAGAGAACTGTCTTTAGGATTCAGCACTATGAAGGGCAGTTGGTAACTGAGGACACTTTAATGGAATGACAGGGCAAATTCAAATTGACATGGATTGAAGAGTGAATGGGAGGTGAGAAAATATATGCAGCAGATGTGGCTACTTCAGAGATGCTGGGCTCTAAGGATGAGCAGAAAAATATGCTGGCAGGTGGAGAGGATATGGGGTCAAGTGAGGGATCTTTTTTGTTTGTTTGTTTCTATAGAATATACTAGCATATATGTGTATGCTGACGGAAATGGTCCAGACAAAGAAGAAGACTGATAGTGCAAGAGAGATGAAGGAAGCAGTTTTAAAAGGCAAGAAGGGATGGGACTCAAAGCTCATGTAGAGGATCAGACTTTAATATAAGGGAGTCGTTTTCTTAGTTGTAACAGAAGAGAACATGTGGATAGATGATAATTTAGACACAGGAAACCAAAGCAATGATGGCTCACATCTTCTTGGTGCCTACCATGTGGCAGGCATTGTGCTGAATCCTCTGCATGCAATTCTTGGACCCTGTGAGTTTGGTTTTATTTCCTTCCCATTTTACAGATAAAAAAACAGAGGCTTAAAGAGGTTAAGTGATTTTCCTAGGGTTTCTCCACTTATAAGTAGCAGAACTGGAAATTAAACTCAGTGTCTGACCTTGAACCCATACTCTTAACTGCTATTCCAAAGTGACTCAACTCATTTTTTCCATAGAAGAATAATGTTCAAAAATGAGATAAAACTAAGAAGACATTTCATGCAGACCAGAATTGGTCTATCTGAGTCCCCTTGGAGAGAGTGCTGCATAAAGAGATTTGAAGGAAGGAGGGAGATAAAAACTAATGCTCATTCCAGTCTGTTCCCCTTTTATGTATTGCTTTTTTTTTGTCAGGGTCTTACTCTGTTGCCCAGGCTTGAGTGCAGTGGCACAATCGTAGCCTTGACCTCCTGGGCTCAAGCGATCCTTCTGCCTCAGCCTCCTGAGTGACTGGGACTGCAGGCTTGCACCACCATGCCCAACTAATTTTTTAATTTTTTTTGTAAAGACTAGATTTCACTATGTTCCCCAGGCTGGTGTCGAACTCCTGGGCTCAAGCAATTTTCCTCCCTCAGCCTCCCAAAGTGCTGGGATTATAGGCGTGAGCCACTATGCCGGGCTTTTACTGCCTATTTTTTAAAAAGTATTTTTGCATTTTTCTCAGTGAGTAATAAATAGCTTAGATGGGGCTAGAAATCTAGGAGCCATTTTTTGGTTGTCATGAGGTATTTGAGTTCTAGGGGATCTGAAATGGGATTCTTTACATTTGCCCTTGGTGTAGCCTATGGCTACTTCGAGCACGTGTTGATATACACCCTCTAAGGGGATGAGTTCCATCTCCTTGCAGCCAGTTAACTCTGCTCTACCATGCTCAGTGCCAGAAGTCCAACTTTCAAATGTCTGCTCTTGATTAGAAGGAAAGCCAGATGGAAGTACGTAGAAGAACTATCTCCAGACTCACAGCACTAATTTAGAAAGCATCACAACATGTAGAGTCAGGAGAAAGAAGAATGTCGTGCCCATATCAGAAAATATACTCATCATACAAACATGTGCAGTGTTGTGTGCTCATTCATTTAGCAGATATTGAGCTAGTACCGGGTTCCAGGCCCAGAGCTAGCTGAAAGGGTATGGAGATGAATGAGGTTCTTCTCCTGACCTCAAAGAGCTCTGGAGCTAGTGGGCAAGCAGATTACTCTGAAAAGGTGCTCAATGAAGATATGAGAACATGGCAGTGTCAGGTTAGATAAAGCATCAAATTAGAGAGGGCCAAAGAGCATGAGCAATGATGCGACTTGATTGGATTGGAGATTGTGATTTACAGTTTGTTTTCACATACATGTTTATATTTTGCTTGAATCAGATTTTTATAGCCTTCCTTTTATTATCTTTTCTGCCCTGGGCCTTCCAGAGCCTATTAGAATGAAGCTTGTCAGGTGTGTGAGGAAGCCCCATAGCTGTGAGCTCTCTTTTTCAAAAATCTGGACCCACAGCTAACCTTGGCACCCCTACGCCCCTTACCTTTGCTTATCCTACACAAGCAGTGAAAATGTCTCCAAACTCTGTGAGAGTGGTAATTGTTTCACAGCTTTGGGCTCCAGGTTCTCCTTTCTTCTCTGTTCTTCACAAGCTGTAGAGCCTCCTGTGGGAGGGATTGGGTCATCTCATTTTCAGGATATATTAGTCATTACTACATCAGCAAACCCTGGTTAGAAGGCAGTTTCAGAGTGGTAATTTTGGAATTCAGGTTTAGCCTTCTCCTAGGGTTCAGAATCCTTGGCTGAATGTTCTAACTGGCATAGGAGAAAAGAAAGAGAACATGAAGGGTCAGGCAGGAGATTTCTATTAGCTCAGGAAAAATGATATACACCATGTCCACCTATGATCCAAGGAGCAGAATTCAGTCATATCTAACTGCAAAGGAGGATGGGAAACGCAGTCTAGCTGTGTGCCCAGGAAGAAGAGGAAATGAACTTCAGTGAGCATGTAGACTCTGCCGCACAGTGGGTAGAAATGACAGACTGCTGAGCTCCAGTGAGGACAATGACGCCACCACCAACAGGATCCCCTAGCATCCATGTCTGGAGACCTAGAATATTCTACTGAGGATTTAAGTAGGTGGCTGGGACAGGAACTAGCCACTCCATGAATGCAAGGAGTCCATGCATGGGTAAATGAGAACTGCTTTGAATGGAACAGGAGCTGATTCAGCTCTGGAGAAGGGGTCCCTGGTGGGCTTTCTGAGTATTGCTGTAACTGAGTCAATCTGATTGTCTCTCTTTAGCCTTTTTAAACCAGGGTTAGCACAAATGCCCGAAGGCATCCCTTAAATATAATGAATAAACTTCTCTCCTATGCATCTAGAGTGTACCATCTAGATGTACTAGTTGTGTTATCCTTGGAAGAACTAAGAAATAGTTGCTCAGGTAATTCTCCTGACTGTGTGATTCAGTTGAGAAACGCTGACCGAAAACCACTGCCTGAGGAGATGCAAACAGCATTTTATATTTGAGGCAAATGCTCAGGACTATTTTCTTCCTCCCCCAATCTCCTGCCCCCAAAAGGAAGCAAACTGATGTCATGAGAAATTCCTTTCTAATAACAAAAACAAATGGGAGGTCTCAGGGGATTGTTCCTATGGAGAGACAGTAGCCATTTAAGAATGAGAAAATGGTGACTCCTGCCCAGAGTTCTGGTTAAGTATCAGGTAGAATTTTTCCAACATCATTTTGAATCAAGAGAGGCACTGAAATCACTTTAGTAAAATATTTGAGTGGGAAAAATGTAAAGAAAACAAAATCCAACTAAGGTTGCTTTTCCCCAGGAAAGGCATTAGTCAGGCAGCCGCCAGAGCCAGCCACCTCTCAAGAGCCTGTTTTTCAGTGTCACTGCGGTGACTCTCCATGCTCTGGGTTTTAATTCTAGCCTCTAATCTCAGTCGCTTCTGTGATAAATTAATTGTAATGATAGAGGCCCCAGTTACGAGGTCTGCACCGTTTGCTTGTAATGTGAGCGACAGGTTTAGAGCCTGCTTTATTTAAGATGCTGGGGTAATTACATGGGAGTTAGCATATGCAGGCAGAGATATGATTCATTCTTCCAGCCACAAGCATGACACAGCTGTTTGCGGGATAAAATAGGGAAACCGTGTTGTTACAAAATGTTCCCCTTATTATACCTCATTAAAAACAAGGCTGTGATAAGTCAGGACTGGCAGCGAAGAAAATCTATTGCCTCTCTGTAAAACCTGATAGGAGAGGGGCTTAGAGCTGTGCTGGGTCATTTTATTTTTTTTTTATTTTTACTTTTTTATTTTTTTGTCCTTTCTCTGACTCTTCTCTCCCTATTATTCAGCAACTCCCTGAATACTTGGGGAAGGAACAGTCTCCCAGACCCTTTTCCTTTCTTCTTATGAAATAGGGGCTGCCCTTTCCTTGCTTAGCTAAAGCAGAGGATTTTCAGATATAGAGAGAGCATTCACTCGGAACAAAGAAGGGGGGGTCTTTTTGGCGACCTGTCCCAATTTTGTCCTCATCACCTTCAACAGGAGCACATAAGCCGAGAGAGCTCAGAGGCTCCCGCAGGGGCCAGAGCTTCAAAGTCGGAGAAAATCACGGGCAACAGACAGAGGCTCATTCCTTTCAAGAGACAGACATATGCTCTCTTCCCCCATCATCTTTCTTTTAAAAATAACTTTAAAAATGGAAATGAATGTTGGCCTCATTTTCCTTCTTCTTTTCTCTCTCTCCAAGGGCACTAGTGAGAGTTTAAACCGACATGCAGATTAACAGTGAACTATGGACCCAGGGCCAAATAAATCAAGCTTTTTTTTTTTTTTTAATCAAAATCGTTGGTTAGGAAAGACAGAAGCCACAGTGTAGGAAATATTCTCCAGCAATACTGCTTAGGGCCATTCCAGAACAGCTGTTCCATGACACATACGTGTGTCTTTTCTACGGTAAAGCTCACCCGGGAAGCCATAGGTCTTCATGGTTAAAAATAGGCTGGGGACCGGGCGTGGTGGCTCAACCTGTAATCCCAACACTTTGGGAGGTGGAGGCGGGAGGATTACCTGAGGCCAGGGGTTTGAGACCAGCTTGGGCAACTTGGTGAGACCTCATTTATACAATAAATCAAAAAATTAACTGGGCATGGTGGTGTGCACCTGTGGTTCCAGCTACTTGGATGGCTGAGGCGGAAGGATCACCTGAGCCCAGCTGGTCAAGGCTGCGGTGACTGTGAGTATGCCATTGCACTCTAGCCTGGGTGACAGTAAGACTCTGACTCAAAAAAAAGGAGAGTGGACTGGAAAGCCAACTGCATGGGTTCAAATCTTAGCTCCACCACCTCCTAACTGTGTGGACTTGGGAAAGTTGAGCCAATATCTCTATGCCTCAATCTTTGCAATCCATCAAATGAAATTGGCAATATCATTATCCACCTCTAGGGTTGTTATAAGGAATAAATGAGATAATCCATGTAAAGAGCTTAGAATAATGCTTGGCAAACAGCAAGTGCTCAATAAAAGTTATCTATTATTATTTTTTATTTTTATTTTTTTTGAGTTGGAGTCTCACTCTGTCACTCAGACTGGAGTGCAGTGGCCACTCCCGGCCACCGCAGCCTCGACCTGCTGGGCTCCAGCAATCCTTCCGCCTCAGCCTTCCAAGTAGCTGGAACCACAGGCGCACGCTACCACGCCCAGCTAATTTTTTGATTTATTGTAGAGATGAGGTCTCGCCAAGTTTCCCAGGCGGGTCTCAAGCCCACGGGCTCAGGCAATCCACTCACCTCGGCCTCCCAAAGCGCGGGATTACAGGCTGAGCCACCGAGCCTGGCTAGTTATCTATTATTATAAGTAACATAGTTGAGTTTGGCATGGTCTCACGCCTGTAATCCCAGTGCTTTGGAAGGTCAAGGAAGGAGAATCACTTGAGGCCAGGAATTTGAGACTAGCCTGGGCAACATAACAAGACTCTATCTCTACAAATTTTTTTTTTTAATTAGCCAAGCATGGTAGTATGCACCTGTAGTCCCAGCTTTTCGGAAGGCTGAGACAGGAGGATTCCTTAAATTCAGGAATTTGAGGCTGCATCAAGCTATGACAGCACCATTGCACTCTAGCCTGGGTGACAGAGCCAGACCCTGTCTCTAAAAAACAAAAAGTGGCCAAGCGCAGTGGCTCAGCCTATAATCCCAGCACTTTGGGAGGCCGAGGCGAGAGGATTGTCTGAGTCCAGGAGTTCAAGACCAGGCTGGGCAACTTGGTGAGACCTCATCTCTACAATAAATCAAAAAATTAGCCAGGTGTGATGGCGCGTGCCTGTAGTTCCAGCTACTTGGAAGTCTGAGGCGGAAGGATCGCCTAAGCCCAGCAGGTCAAGGCTGCAGTGGCCATGAACAAGCCACTGCATGCCAGCCTGGGTGACAAGAGTGAAACTCCAACTTAAAAAAAAAAAAAAAAAAGCAAAGTACAAACAAAAAAAAGTAACATAGTTAACAGCAGCAATCTGCTACCAGCTAGGCTGTTTGTTAGATTTGAATGGATGATTTAAAAATAAAATTATGTGCCAGGAGCAGTGGCTCACACCTGTAATCCCAGGTGATGGCTCATGTCTGTAATCTCAACATTTGGAAGGCCAAAGCAGAAGATTGCTTGAGCCCAGGAGTTCGAGACCAGCTTAGGCAACATAGCGAGACCATATCTCTATAAAAAATTAGCTGGGCCTGGTGGTGTGTACCTATAGTCCCAGCTACTCAAGAGGCCGAGGCAGAAGGCTCTCTTGAGCCCAGGAGGTCAAGCCATGATCACCCCACTGCACTCCAGTAAAACCCCAACTCAAAAATAAAAAGTAAATAAAAATAAAATGTGGTTGCTGCACCAGAAGTAAGAACCCTGATTTGTGACCCTTCTGAAGAGTTTGGGCTTTGGAGATAAAGTCTCAATGGAGATGCAGGGAAGGAAGTCCATGGGCATTCTTGATTAAGAAAGTAAGGACTTGCTTGTCTTAGTAACAGGGGTGTTTTAGACCAGTGGCCTTCAAACTTTTTGCACCGTGACCTGTAGTGTAAGAAATATATCAGCCGGGCTCGGTGGCTCAGCCTGTAATCCCAGCGCTTTGGGAGGCTGAGGTGAGTGGATTGCCTGAGCCTGCGGGTTCGAGACCCACCTGGCAACTTGGTGAGACCTCATCACTACAATAAATCAAAAATTAGCCGGGCGTGGTAGCGCACGCCTGTAGTTCCAGCTACGGAAGGCTGAAGTGGCAGGATTGCCGGAGCCCAGCAGGTTGAGGCTGCAGTGGCCGGGAGCAGCCACTGCACTACAGTCTGGGTGACAGAGTGAGACTCCAACTCAAAAAAAAAAGAAATATATCTTACACTGTAACTCAGTACATACCTATCAACTGAAACAAAGGTTTCACAAAAATAGTATTTAACCTTACTTTACGTGGTGTATTCTGCCATGTTTTGTCTTACTCTGTTCTGTTCTATTGTATTTCATAGAAAGCTCATTGAAATACAATAGAATAGTGTTATTACCACTCTGTGTGGATATCACTCTCCGATAATGGATCTCACTGCAAGTGACAGGCACTTGGTTAGTTCCCCATAATTGCTTGTTGGGTTGAGTTGAAGTATTCTGGTGTTCTGGAGGAGACTGTGGCATATGGAAAAGAAGAAGTTAGCATGGCATGTTCAGGATATGGCAAGTTTTAAAATATTACTGGAGCAATAGAAGTCGATGCCAAAGAGGTGGGCAAGGGACCACATCCTATAAAATCGTATATGTAATACAAAAAAAGTAGGATCAGATAAGCATTAGATACTGAGAGAAGAGATAATACAGATTTATAGAGAACCATACATACTATGAAATAGAAGATGTATCGTTGCAGAGTTCAGAGGAAAGTGAGGTGGCTTTCAACTGGGGAAGTACTCCTGGGATTCTATTCTACACATTGTTCATGCATTCACTTATTGACTGTATATTTTTTGAGTTCCCACTATGTGCCAGACACTCCCCCTTGGCTCTCATCCACCTCCCTGTTTTCAGCATGAGTCTGACTTGGATTTTCAGCTGCTTATTGGGCATTTTCCAGCACAAAAAAAGCAAAAGTATTTTTCTCAAAATCCCAATTAAAGTCCCTGTGCATCCTTTTGGCGTTGACTTGTGCCCATTTCTGAACCCATCATTGAGGCCAGGAAGAAATAATAATATTCTAATTGTCTTATGCCTGGTCACATTTATTACCCTGCCTTTGAATTGAGGGGTAAAATCTGCTTCACCAGAGTCCTATAGACTGAGAATAGGGGAAAGAGTGGTCTTGAATACTCCATTTTGTCTTACAACTGTAAGTCTTTACTCATGATGTTTCCATTACCTGGGAAATGGTTTCTCATCACGTTTCCTAACTGAGGTGTTACTGTTTGTTCTTAGAAACCCTGCTCAATTGGCTGGGCTTGGTGGCTTAGCCTGTAATCCCAGTACTTTAGGAGGCCGAGGCGAGTGGATTGCCTGAGCCCGCAGTTTTGCGACCAGACCAGACAACTTGGCAAAACCTTGTCTCTACAATAAATCAAAAAAATTAGCTGGGTATGGTAGTGCACGCCTGTAGTTCCAGCTACTTGGAAGGCTGAGGCGGAAGGATCACCTCAGCCAAAGAGGTCGATACTGGAGTGGCTGTCAGTGTGCCACTGCACTCCAGCCTGGGCGATGGAGTGAGACTCCAACTCAAAAAAAAAAAAATCCTACTCAATAATTATCCCCATCATGATATCTACTATGTTAAAGATATCTTCTTTTCTATATTCTTTTTTTAATTTTAAATATAAAACATCTTTGGATTTATCAACCTATATTATAATTATATGTTTCTGGCTCATCTCTTCCACTGTCTCATGAATTGCTTTAGTGCAGGGACTATTTTAAACATCTTTGTATTCCAACACTCAGTTTGAACATAGTAGGTACTCAACAAATGTTTATTAAACTAAACTACTCCTCATAAGATTAATTGGGTAGCAAAATGTAAAATCAACTAGAAAGAGACACACTGGATATGTTTCTTAGGGATAGTTAAAGATAAGAAATAATGAAGGGCTGGGCTCGATGGCTCAGCCTATAATCCCAGCACTTTGGGAGGCCAAGGCAAGTGGATTGCCTGAGCCCGCGGGTTCAAGACCCGCCCGGGGAACTTGACGAGACCTCGTCTCTACAATAAATCAAAAACTAGCTGGGCATGGTAGCGCACGCCTGTAATACCGGCTACTTGGAAGGCTGAGGCGGAAGGATCGCCGGAGCCCAGCAGGTCAAGGCTGTGGTGGCCGGGAGCATGCCACTGCACCTCAGTCTGGGCGACAGAGTGAGACTCCAACTCAAAAAAAAAAGAAATAATGAAGGATCAGGTTAGCTGTGGTAGCTCATGCCTGTAATTCCAGCACTTTGGGATGCTGAGACAGGAGGATAGCTTGAGGCCAGGAGTTCAAGAGCAGCCTGGGCAATATAGCAAGACCCAAGCTATAGTAGTCCCAGCTACTCAGGAGGCTAGGGTAGGTGGATCACTTGAGCCCAGGAGTTCAAAGCTGCAGTGAGCCATGGTCATGCCACTGTAGTACAGCCTGAGCAACAGAGTGAAATACTGTCTCTAATAATAATAATAATAAAGAAAGAAAGAATGAAGCCTCCAAGAAGAAATCACAGTGAAAATTAGTAAATACCTTTAGGCAAATAAAAATGAAAACACAACACCAAAAGTTATGAGATGCAGCTAAAGCAGTACTTAGAGGGAAATTTATAGCTATAAACACCTATATTTTTAAAACAAAAAGAAAGATATTATATTAACAACCTAACCTTCTAACTTAAAAACTAGGTAAAGAACAGCAACCTAACCTAAAGCAAGCAAAAAGAAGGAAATAAAGATTCGAGCATAAATAATGCCAAGCATGGTGGCTCTTGCCTGTAATGCCAGCACTTTGGAAGACAGAGGGGTTCGAGACCAGCCCGGACAACTTGGTGAGAACTTGTCTCTACAGTAAATCAATAAAATTAGCTAGGTGTGGTGTTGTGCACCTGTGGTTCTAGCTACTTGAAGGGCTGAGGCAGAAGGATCACCTGAGCCCAGCAAGTTGAGGCTGTGGTGACCGTGAATGTGCCACTGGACTCCAGCCTGGGCAATAGAGTGAGACTCTGACTTTAAAAAAAAAAGATTGGATTATAAATAAATGGAATGTCAAGTAGAAAAACAAAATAGAAAACCCAACAAAACCAAAAGTTAGTTCTTTGGAAAGATCAACAAACTGACAAATCTTTAACTAAATTGAACAAGAAAAAGAGAGAGCACTCAAATTACCAGAATCAAGAATGAAAGAGGAGACATCACTACCACACTTACAGAAATAAAAAAGCATTATCAGGGAATATTATGAATAACTGTATGCCAAAAAAAATAGGTAAATTAGATAAAATGGACAAATTTCCAGGAGACACAAACTACTGAAATTGACTCAAGAAGAAAGAAAATCTAAGTAGACATATAACAAGTAAAGAAATTGAATTAGTAGTTTTTAAATCTTCCACAGTCCAGGAACAGTGGCTCAAGCCTGTAATCCCAGCACCTTGGGAGGCTAAGGTGAGAGAATTGCCTGTGCCCATGGGTTTGAGGACAGCCTGGGCAACTTGGCAAGACCTCATCTCTACAATAAATTTAAAAAATTAGCCAGGCGTGGTAGCGTGCACCTGTAGTTCTGGCTATTTGGAAGGCTGAGGCAGAAGGATCACCTGCACCCAGCAGGTCGACACCGGGGTGGCCGTGAGAGTGCCACTGCACTCCAGCTTGGGCAATGGAGTGAGACTCCAACTAAAAAATAAAATCTTCCACAAATAAAAATCCAAGCCCAGACGGCTTCACTGGTGAATTCTACCAAACATGCAAAGAATAATTAATATCAGTCCTTTACCAACTCTTCCAAAAAGCAGAAGAGGAAGAAACTCTTCTCAAATCATTCCATGAAGCCTGTATTACTCTGATAGCAAAACCAGGCAAACACATCACAAAAAAAAAACTATAGACCAATAATCTTTTTTTTTTTTTTTTTTTTTGAGTTGGAGTCTCACTGGGTAACCCAGACTGGAGTACAGTGGCTGCTCCCAGCCACCACAGCCTCGACCTGCTGGGCTCCGGCGATCCTTCCGCCTCAGCCTTCCGAGTAGCCAGAACTACCACGCCCAGCTAGTTTTTGATTTATTGTAGAGATGAGGTCTCGCCAAGTTGTTCAGGCGGGTCTCAAACCCACGGGCCCAGGCAATCCACTCGCCTCGGCCTCCCAAAGCGCTGGGATTACAGGCTGAGCCACCAAGCCCAGCCAGACCAATAATCTTTATGAATATTTACGTAAAATCTTCAACAAAATTCTAGCAAACAAAATCTAGTAACATATAAAAAGGATTATGCATTATGACCAAATGGGATTTACCTCAGGAATTCAAAGTTGGTGTAACATACAAAATAAATCAGTGTAATACACCATATATATTTTTTTTTTGGAGTCTCACTCTGTCACCCAGACTGGAATGCAGTGGCACGCTCCCAGCCACCGCAGCCTCGACCTGCTGGGCTCCAGTGATCCTTCTGCCTCAGCCTTCCAAGTAGCTGGAACTACAGGCGCGCGCTACCACGCCCAGCTTATTTTTTGATTTATTGTAGAGATGAGGTCTCACCAAGTCGCCCAGGCGGGTCTCAAACCCGCGGGCTCAGGCAATCCACTCACTTCAGCCTCCCAAAGCACGGGATTACAGGCTGAGCCACCGAGCCCCGCTTGGACAACACTTTTAATATACAGGTTGAATATTCCTAATCTAAAAAGTCCAAAATTCAAAATTTGAAACCCACAAGTGGAAAATTCCATACCTGACCTCATGTAACAGGTCACAGTCAAAATGAAATCAAAACTTTGTTTTATGCGCAAAATTATTTAAAATGTTGTATATAATTACCTTCAGGCCATATGTATAAGGCATATATGAAACAAATAAATTTTATATTTCGACTTGTGTACCATTCCCAAGATATTTCATTATGAATATGCAAATATTCCAAAAACCCGAAACATTTCTGGTCCCAAGCATTTTGGATAAGAGATACTCAACCTGTACTAAAATCATTGAATTTTAGCTAGACGCAGCAATGTGTGCTTGTAGTCTCAGCTACTCATGAGACTGAGGCAGGAGGATCGCTTGAGCCTAGGAGTTTGAGACTACCCTGGTCAATATAGCAAGACTTCACCTCAAAAAAAAAAAAAAGAAGCCAGGCTCGGTGGCTCAGCCTGTAATCCCACGCCTTGGGAGGCTGAGGTGAGTGGATTGCCTGAGCCTGAGAGTTCGAGACCCGCCTGGGCAACTTGGCGAGACCTCATCTCTACAATAATTCAAAAAAATTAGCCAGGCGTGGTAACGCTCGCCTATAGTTCCAGCTACTTGGAAGGCTGAGGCGGAAGGATCGCCGGAGCCCAGCAGGTCGAGGCTGCCGTGACCGGGAGCGGCCACTGCACTCCAGTCTGTGCGACAGAGTGAGACTCCAATTCAAAAAAAAAAAAAAAAGAAAGAAAGGTAAAAACTCAGATAAAATCATTGACTTTTACACTTTCAGTGGGTCTGTGAATGGTATGTGAAATATATCTCAATAAAGATATCTTTAAAAAGAAAATAAGAGAAATCACATGGGCTTGGAAGAGTAATAGTGGAGGAGGACCAGGCATAAACTAAGCAAGATTACAGGGATAGAGAATCTACTGAATTTAGCTACAAATTTGATTTTTGTACCAATAAGAAAAAGAAATTAATTCAACTACAGATATTTTCACATCTGCACCAAGTAGCATATGCAGCATTGTTTGTAACAGCAAAAGTGTGGAAACAACTTAAATGTCCCTCTCTCCAGGGAACAGGCTTAAAAAATTCTAGTACATGTATACCATGGGGCACCATGCAACCACCAAAATTAACGAGGTAGCTGTTTAGACACCAACATGGAGTGATCCCCAAGACTTAATAAGAAAAAAAGCAAAGTACAGAACATTATATTTAGTGTGTTACCATTTGTGTAGATATAGTTGTTTGCATATGAGAAAAATCTCTGCATAAGAAACTGATACAACTTGATGCTTCTTGGGAGATGAATTCTAGTAGCAGAGTAGAAGGGAGACTTTCACTCTATTTCTTTTGAATTTTGAATTCTGTCAATGTATTAAAAAAAGTAGACAGAATTTAATAAAGTAAATGTCTAATTTGCCTCCTTAAAAAAATCAACTTATGGCTGGGCTCGGTAGCTCAACCTGTAATCCCAGCACTTTGGGAGGCCGAGGCGAGTGAATTGCCTGAGCCCGTGGGTTTGAGACCAAACTGGGCAACTTGGTGAGACCTCGTCCCTACAAAAAAAAAAAAAAAAAATCCGTTTATGATGAAATTTCTAACAGAAACAAAATACAAAAAAAGAAAAAGAGTAGATTTGGATGACAAGATAAATATTTTCAGACTATCACAGTGCTTGGCACAGAGCAGGTAATAATTAAATATCTAGTTAATTAAGTCAGTAGTGTTGTGCTCTGAAGATACAATATGGCCTCAACGGGCAGAGACCCATTTTGTTCACTGCTGTATCCCAGCATCTAGAATGGTGTTTAGCATGTAGTAAACACTCAATACATAGTTATGAAATGAATGAAACCGTGGCAAGATTTGATGCTGGATACACAGACAAGTGTCAATTCATGTGGGGCTTTTAGGGATAAGGCTTGCTAGGAAGCTTGGACTGAATCCTAGAGACTGTGGGAAGCCATTGAAGAGTGGGCAGAAACGTGATCAGATCTGTATTCTAGAAGGAGCAGTATGACTGCAAAGTGGGGAATAAAGAATAGTTCCAGGATAGCCCAGGCAACAAGGTAGACAGAGGGACCATCTGCTGAGGTGGAAGGGCAAATCAACGTAAAGGGAAAAATGAGTTCAGCTTCTAACATACTGAATTTTAGGTGCCTGTGGGAAGTCTCAGTGAAGTTGGGAATGCAGAGAGTTTTACCAGGTGGAATTCAGAGGGGTCTGGACTGGTGATAGAGAGTTAGAGTCACCAATGTTTATATGATAACTGAAGCTGTGGGAGTGAATGAAATCTGTCTGGAAGAGGGAGGTGTACGCATGAGAATGAATGAATGAGTGAAATGCAACACCCTACTCTGAACAGCTTTGGCTAGAAAACTACAGGATGATGGATGCTAAGAATAAAAAGGAAAGGCTTAAACTAATGAGCCAGTGCTCTTCCCCAGTCCCTCACTGCAGAGCTGGGTCTGAAGGAAGAAAATCATGTGCCCTGGAGTAGGCAAGGGTAATGCCACTGTTATTGGCAATTCCTACTTTTCACCTCTGCTCTTTGCCACCTCCACAGTAGCCTGACTTTCTAGTCCAGTGTCGTGCTGCTATGTGATAGATTTGTGTGATACGGGTTGATGGCCCAGAGCACAGCTCTTATCTAGTTCTTTCCCTTCTCAACACTGAAACAACCTTCTCTGTTCACCTAGCAAGTTGACTAAATGAAAGCTTAATCAAGCATGGTCATTTGGGGATGCTGAAAAATGTTGCGGCCCACCCCAGAGAGCAAGGAACTGCTGGGGCAGACAGTGTGAAAGCCACAAGAGGGGCCTCTACCTTCTTCTGGTCCTCCTCCAAACTCCTGGTGAACGGAAAGATAGTAGGGCCTGCCTCCTGCTGGCCTGACTGTTGCCTCAAAGGTGAAGAGTCTGGTCCAGTGACGTTTTCTCCATGACACTGGTCAGAGGAAAAGGACAGGAGCTCTGGGACATCTCTCCTCTGGCCAGTTCTGCCTTTTTCCCTAGATGCAAAGCAAGGGTTATGCTAGTATCACCTTTCAAGTATATTCTGGGTCTTAGAGCCCAGAATTCCTAAGGCATCTCTAGAGGGTCCATTAAAACAATGCTACCATGACAGATTTGATATGTCTGTCTCATCCTTTCTAATTGTGCCCACCTTACCCACAGTCCAGATCCTTTCTTAAGGGTCTTGGTGGTTCTTGGCACATACATATATGATAATTCCTCTCCCCCACATACAAGTATTACACTGTGTCAATACTTTGTCACTGTATTTAGAGACCAAGTTCTTCCCGTATAAAATAATCTCCCCTTTATGCCCTTGGACTTTCATCCACCTGTGTAGGATAATCTCCCAGAGATAAGTGAATACCAGGTCTCATCAGAGCGTGACCAGACCCCAATATATGGCAGCTCTTCTCATCCACCTGTGTGTTATAATCCCTTATTGTCTCATCATCACCATGTAATAATCCTTGTCTTTGGCCTCAGTACTGTATGAGATAATTTCCCCCAGTCAAGTCTTCCTGCATAAAGGCCAGACCTCGTGAGTATGTGATCATTCCTATCCCCTTTCCTTAGTGCATGATAATCACTCCATTCCTCTGAGTTCAAAAATTTCCCTTTTTCCTGAGTTCATGTACTAGCCACATTTATTGAGCACCTATTGCTGCAAAGATCCCCCTCCTAATAGCCCCCATCTTTCTGTTGGAAGTTGTCTCCTCAGTTCTTAGGATAAGTCTCTCTCCAAAGTTAATGATATTTCTTCTTCTCATCTGAACTCCCAAGAGATCTTGACTGGCCCCAAAGTTCAAGCTACTTGATGCACAGAAAGCTGTTTGTACTTCCACTAAAACAGAAACCAGTAGGGAAAGCCTGGCTTGGTCAAGGTGCTTGCTGGCTGGAAGTAATGGATCAGAAGTGGCTGGCTCTAACTTGTCTCTAACAGTAATTTCTTCCCTAGACCCAGGCATGACAGAAGGAATTCCACATTTACTTATGGAATATATTTAGTGAGTAGCATGATGGGTCATTTCACTTATAGATCCATCCTTCCAAACTGCAATTTTTCTGGGCTCCTAGAAAAAAAAAACCCCATTGGCAGGTATGCAGTGCAACTCTAGAGATCTATGCACTCCTGGTAATACTGTCCTACTCCGAGTTTTAGGGCACACAACCTCACACCCTAAATTCTGCCTGAGTGCCTACTAGGACCGCTCTTATCATGCTCTCCATTTACTTCACTCACCACAGAGGCTCGTGACTCCCAGGAGGACTTCATCACCTGGACTACCATTCCTGTAGGGCTCTGTATACACCATAACCTAGTGATTCTCAACCCTGCCTGCGTGTTGGAATCACCAAGAAAGTTTAAAAATACTGATGTCCTTAAGGAACCCCTCCCTGCCAGATCATCATTTAATTGATTCTAGAGTGCAGCTTCAGCACTGGGAATTTTTAAGTGTTCCTGGTGATTCTAACGTTGTGCAGAACCACTGCCCTAATCTGACCCTATGTCTCACCCCTCCTCAACTCCCACAATCCATCAAAAACCCTTCTACTAGTGATTCTCAAGCGTTGCTATCATCATCCAATCATTCAAGAGGGGTTGCTACTTGACTACAGTTTCTGATTCCATACATCAAGTCACCCTCAAGGATTTGCACTTCTAACAAGTTCCCAAGTATTGCTGATGCTGCTGTTCCAGGACCACACTTAGAGAACCATTCCAACATCCTGTTCTCTTCATTCCTTGACCTCTTCTCTGCTAATGAACTTGTCCTCCACCGTACCTCAGTCATGGACTCTGATGCTCATCCCTAAAACCTTGTCATTACCAATAACCGTACCCTTTCATAGTGTCCAACTTAAACACCCTGCCCTCCAACTTCTTATTCCAATCCCAATGGGACTACATTCTATCAATCCTACCTGCTTTTCATGTCCCTCACCCCATTATGCCTAACTTCTCTCCTACCCCAGCTCAGATTCTGTTCCAGCAATTGTCTCCCCCATCTCATCACCAAATTTTCTCTCCTTCTGTGGTTTATTCCTGTCAGCACACAAATGTGATAATTTACCATCTTTTAAGAAAACCTTTCCTCAGCCTGTAATCCCAGCACTTTGGGAGGCCGAGGCGAGTGGATTGCCTGAGCCCGCGGGTTCGAGACCCGCCAGGGCAACTTGGCGAGACCTCGTCTCTACAATAAATCAAAAAAACTAGCCAGGCATGGTAGCGCACGCCTGTAGTTCCAGCTACTTGGAAGGCTGAGGCGGAAGGATCGCTGGAGCCCAGCAGGTCAAGGCTGCGGTGGCTGGGAGCGTGCCACTGCACTCCAGTCTGGGCAACAGAGTGAGACTCCAACTCAAAAAAAAAACCAAAACGTTTCTTTGGCCCCATTTCCCCCTACAGCAACAG
The DNA here is from genome assembly GCA_963574415.1 of Tarsius wallacei. Classification (NCBI taxonomy): domain Eukaryota; kingdom Metazoa; phylum Chordata; class Mammalia; order Primates; family Tarsiidae; genus Tarsius; species Tarsius wallacei. Next base: position 21,261 of record CAUYQG010277247.1, read on the forward strand.
TTACTTCTCCATTTCTCTGTTCCCCGTTTTTGTCACCCCTGTCTCTTTCATTCACACTTGAATCCTTTCTAGTCAGGTTTTTCCTGATCCTTTCTTGAAAATGGCTTTTGTCAAGGTCACTAGTGACTTTCTTGTTGCCAAATCCAACAGCCAGTCCTCGGTCTATTATTCCTTCCTTCTAAAAGCACTTTCTTCACTCTACTTCTGGGAGTTTCTCCTTTTGTCTCATTGCTTGCTCCTCTTTTGCTGGTTCTTCCTCCTCTCTCTGACTCTAAACCTTGGACAACCCTTGGACTTGGTCCTCAGATTTCCTTTCTCCTTTATCTCCACATCCTTCCCAGGTGACCTCATCCAGTCTCATGGCTTCCATACTCTACTCTGGAAACTCCAAAATTTATGTCTCTAGTCTAGTCCTCTTCCCTGGACTGTAAATTCACATACCCAATTGCTTACTGGACATCTCCAGTTGGATGTCTAATGGGCAGCTCAAATTTGTAGGTCCAAAACTGAGTTTCTGATTCTTCTCACTGCACAGGCCCAAATAATTATTTCCCTTATCTCTGCCAAATAAAAATGACTAGTCCAGCCTTCCCTTTGGATCAGGCCAGTTAAAGTCATCCTTAACTACTTTCTCTCACACCCTCCACACAACCTATCAGCAAGTCATGCTGGTTCTACCACCAGAATATATCCAGAATCTGAAGGCTTCTGTCCATCTTTAGCACATTACCCTGGTCCAAGCCACCATTATCTCTTATCTAGATAATTGCAACAGTCTCTTAAGGTCTTCCCATTTCTACCCTTGCCACAGGCCCTTTTAATGCATAAATCAAATTCTGTGACTTCTCTGGCTTGCCATTCATTCAGAGTAAGGCGCAAACCTCCTATGTAGGCACGAGAAACCCTATACTCTCAGGCCTCCCTGCCCTTTCTGATCACGTGCTCCACATGGGGGGAGACAATTGCTGGAACAGAATCTGAGCTGGGGTAGGAGAGAAGTTAGGCATGATGGAACGAGGGACATGAAAAACAGGTAGGATTAATAGAGTATAGTCCCGTTGGTGTTGGAATTGGAGGGCAGGGTGCTTAAGCTGGACACTATGAAAGGGTACGTGGGTCTCTCTGCTTCAGCCTTTCAGTTCCTTAATCAACAGCTTAGGGCCTTCCTTCTTGTTGCTTCCTCAGGCTGGAACTCTTTTCCCAGATTCTGCCTCACTTTGAGTGAGTTTCTATCTAAATTCTGCCCCTATCTGGAGCCTTCCCAGACACGGCCCCACCCCACCCTCATCTATCATAATCCCTGCCTGGCACTCTCTGGACCCTTGTCTTGCTGTTTTCCTGTATATGCTTATACCTGAAATATCATGTATTCGTTTGTTGGTTGTTTGTCTTGCCCACTAGAATGCAAGCTCTGGGAGGAGGACTTTATTTTGTTCACTGCTGTTTCCCCAATGAGCATATGATAGATGCTCAATAAATACTTATTGAATTAATTAATTAATTGAAACGTGTTTAGGTCTTTTCTCCCTAGTGGCTGCAGCCCTGCACAAGGAGGTGTCCCCAGGCTGCCTTTCTCCATTTTCTAATAGCCTCCTGGCCACCACCTGGGCCCCTCCCTCCCCAGAGCCTGCCAGACCATTCTAATTGCTGCTGCTGCAGAGGGAGAGAGTCTCTAAAGAGAGGAGGGAGGGAGGAGCTCCATCTGGCGTCCAGCAAAATAAGGGAGCAAGCTTGGGTCTGCTGTTCTAGGTCCACCCGGGAGTCCAGTGTGGGGCTCAGATGCCACTGGGCTGGCGTCCTTCAGGCAAAGACTGGCTCTTGGCTCTTCTCCTCACCTGTCAGAGGGTGGCCTAGAGACCCCACAGAGGCCCCAACTCCTCTTGGTTTGGCCAACTAAGTGGGGACCCAGCACAAGGCCTCCAGGCTGCAGAAGGCAGTGGGGGTGGGGGTGGCCGGAGACAATAGGAGAGCCCAGAGCCAGCTCTCCTTTTCCACTAGCCTGAAGTGATACAATGATACAAAGGGAGAGTCTTGTGCTAGGGGGAAGGGGGTGGGGAGAGTCCTTTGTCCTGCTATTTTATACATTGCTTGGGGGGGGTTGAAGGGGTAGGGGGGTGGCCAGCGGCTGTCAATACGGGGAGGAGTAGAGAGTGGTGCAGAGGCCCTGGAAAGTTTTTGAATTTTAATCAGGTTGGCTTTGAAAGAGTTTGGCTTTTGTTGAAAGAGAGAGAAAGGTTAATGCTAAAGTTGAGGGGGAGGGGGTGGATTCTGAAGATAGAGTCCTGTTTACAGGCCAGTCAGCTGTGGGACACCCAGGCGGGCAAAAAGGCTGGGCAAGGGCAAGCAGAGAAGGAACGGGGGTCCCATCTCCCTTCCCAGGACCAGATGGAGGAATGCCAGGCAGAGAAGCATGGGGTTAGTGGGTGTGAGCAGGAGAGCCTGGTCGGGAAGGGGGAGCAAGCTGGATAGTTTCTTTCTTCCTTTTGCTTGCCTTACAGAGCCTTTGACTTTTTAAGCCAGGAAAGAATGAAGTTCCCTCCCTCTCTCCCCTGCGTTCCCACTCCACCCAATCATAGTGGCAGAGCATTTGCCAGGACTGACTTGTGACAAGTGCAAGCTTAGGTTTGGTAGGGCCAGAGGGGCGGGGTGGAGGGCTGTGGAAGGCGGGTGAGAAGGGCCAGGGTGGCTTGGGACCTCATAGTGTTCAGAAATCAGCTGTTTTCCCAGCTCCTGGCCTCTGCTGACCCTCCTGTGCGCTGTAACTCCTCCAAAAGAAGCATAAAAACATGGAGCTATTGTAGTATTTGAAACAGGCAGCATATTGGTTTCTCAAAGTTGGGAGAGGAAGAAGAAGAATGAGGGCAGCTATAGCTGTGTAACAGACTAGACAGCTGTAATTCCAAGTTGGGGTGTGGACACTTGGCATTCCCAGCTCTGTACTACCGGCACCACAGCTCTGCAAAGTCCACAGGTCTTTCCCCACCACTGAATTTGCCACACACACATACACACACACACACACACACACACACATACACACTCGTATAAAGCTGCTGGCTAAGCCTGCAGCAGGATCTAGTATTCTGGGAGCCCTATTGAAGTCTATTGGGATGGTCAGTTCTCTAAGTGGCACCACTATGTGTTCTTAGTTCCATGGGTTATAGACCTATCAATGATAACCCCAGAACCAATCCCTGAACTCCAGCCTGGGGTTTGAGAGGAAAAGGATCAGAGGAAGACGGAGAGAGAATATGGTACTGGGATTATTCTTACTTTTATGTATAATAAACATCTGACAGTGTTAGATTTCATCTTCATGGAGCAAATGTTCATTCATTAAATATTTGCTCAGCATTCCTTGTGTTAGATAGTGTGCCAGGCCCTAGGAGACCTAGAGTGAATAATAACTGTCACTGCCCTCAACGAGCTCTTTTTATATATATATATATATATATATATATATATATATATATATACATAGAGAGAGAGAGAGAATAGATAGCTCATTCCTTATTTTATTTTATTTTATTTTTTTTGATTTGGAGTCTCACTCTGTCGCCCAGGCTGGAGTGTAGTAGCACACTCACAACCACCACAGCCTGGACCTGCTGTGCTCAGTTGATCCTTCCACCACAGCCTTCCAAGTAGCTGGAACTACAGACACACATTACCATGCCCAGCTAATTTTTTGATTTATTGTAGAGATGAGGTCTCACCAAGTTGCTCAGGCTGGTCTTGAACCTATGGGCTTAGGCAATCCTCTCACCTCAGCCTCCCAAAGTGCTGGGATTGTAGGCTGAGCTACCACACCCAGCTGATAGCTTATTCTTTTTTTTTTTTTTCTTTGTGTTGGAGTCTCACTCTGTTGCCCAGACTGGAGTGCAGTGGCACGCTCCTGGCTACCACAGCCTCGACCTGCTGGGCTCTGGCGATCCTTCTGCCTCAGCCTTCCAAGTAGCTGTAACTATGGGCGCATGCTACCACGCCCGGCTAATTTTTGATTTATTGTAGAGATGAGGTCTCATCAAGTTGCCCGGGTGGGTCTCGAACCCACAGGCTCAGGCAATCCACTCACCTCAGCCTCCCAAAGTGTGGGATTACAGGCTGAGTCACCAAGCCCAGCTCTGATAGCTTATTCTTATACAGAAAAACAGCACAAATAATTCAAATACCATAGGAAAATGTGTGGATCATTTTTTAAGATTTCATTTACACCTTAACTTTAATTTTGGTGTATTTGAAGTGTTTCCCAAGGAAAAGCATTTCAAAGGTGAAAACTTGTCCCATAAAGCAAGAAAGAAGCTTGGACTCCAAATTCAGGCTAAGGGAAAAAAAGGGCGTGTATCCATGTCTGTATTAGTGCACTGGGAGATGCCCAGGCCCATGCTGCCCTCATCTAATACCACACTAAAGGTATTTTGCTGGTTTTATTCTTCATCTGGTTTGCAGCCAAAAAATAATCTCCCCTCCTCGCCACTCACCCCCCAACCCCCTCCCCACCACCTCCACCAGGAGAGATACAGCTATCTTTGGCCTTTCTGTTAATCTCTCAGGGCCAGATCTGAGATGCAGAGAGAGCACGGGGAGAGTTAACCAGCAAATCTTCCTCAGGAAGATTTTTAGGCCAGTTTCTCAAAGCATCAGCTGTACCTGGGAATTTAGAAATGCAAATCCTCAGGCCCCACCCTAGGCCAACGGAAACTGAAACTCCAGGTGTGAGGCCAAATGTTTCCTAAAGTTCTAAGCATACTGATCAACATCTCTACTCTTGGTTAACTAATCCTGATGCGCCTCAAAAATTACTCACTCTGTGTTGAAGCCAGGCCAATGGGGGCCAATTCAGCCCAACATCTTCGTCTTTTGGTTAGTTCTTGGGCTAATCTGCCAAGGATATGGGCACAAATGCCTGGGGGCACGGAAGCTTTAGGGACCACAGTGTCTTGGGTACCTGGGGCCCAGGCCCTTCTGAGCCCCACTGGCTCCCTGTTTTCATATTCACAGAATGGGCCCTGGCAGGAGGAGGAGAGGCTGATGGAAGGGCAAGACCCTTTGAGATTCCTGCCAGGGATCAAGGCTTGCAATAAAATGTAGTTTGTTCTCCAGAGCCTCTGGGTGGGCATGTATAATGCATGGTTGGTTAGAATTGAGAAGGGAGGGAGAGAGCAAAGTTCCCTCTTCCGTATCAGATATTTTAGATCGTTTCCGAAACTTTAGGGGCAAGGCTGGAGAGACCCCAGTACCCGTGTCTTTTTGACATCAGCATCTTTCTTGGCATAGATTGAGAGTGTCTTTCGGAAAATCCCCTTGCCAAATGCACATGACCATTTCAATTTTTTTTTTTTTTGGAGTTGGAGTCTCTCTCTGTTGCCCAGACTGGAGTGCAGTGGCCGCATCTCAGCCTCGACCTGCTGTGCTCCGGCGATCCTTCCACCTCAGCCTTCCAAGTAGCTGGAACTACAGGTGTGCGCTACCACACCCGGCTAATTTTTTTTAATTTTTATTTTATTGTAGAGATGAAGTCTCGCCAAGTTGCCCAGGTGGGTCTCGAACCCGCTCAGGGCTCAGGCAATCCACTCACCTCAGCCTCCCAAAGCGCGGGATTACAGGCTGAGCCACCGAGCCCAGCCTCCATTTCAATCTTAAGAAGTTGGCATCTATCCTTTACTTCAAATTTGTCTCTCTGGCCTCACTACCCTCTCCCAGTTTTCCCTTTCACCTTGAGCTAGAAACTTTTGGTGTCCTCAGGGCCATTCAGATTATTATCACCAAATTACTAGTTTTGACGATAAAAGTAAAGGCTAAGAATTCCTTTCAGAGGGAAGGAAAAATTAATGTTAAGTAGATATTAAGTACCAAAAACTGTGCTTCCTGGTTGACCTCATTCACTTCATGCACCCTTATAGCAATCCTATACCCTATACATATTTCCCCCATTCTAGAAATAAGGAAATTGGAGTCGGGAGAGTTTGTCCTTGTGCAGGGTCACACAGCTTTTAAGTAGTAGTCAGGATTTGAACTTAGATCTGACTGACTTCAGAGCACATGCTTCCTCTTCTTTACCACACTGTGTCAGGAGAATTCCTCTACGTCCTGGCTCCCTCCCAGGCAATCCCAAGGAAACAGGACTCTGACCAAGTCCCTGGGCTCTGTTGGTGCTGGTTGGATTCCTTCTTGGTTGGGCTCTGGTCAGGCATTCCCTGATTTCTCCTGGTCAGCTGGCCTCTCCACCTCTTTGGCTCTGCATAGGCTCCCGGGGAGAAGGCAGAGTGAAGCCACCAGGCCTCTGGACAGGTTGCAGTCAGCATCCCTTCCATCCCGCGTTAACCCCTGCGGCTGGCCCACAGCAGGGAAGCCCTCTTGCCTAGCTCTGCACGGACTGCTCGCTTGCCTGAGTTTGCATTATTTATTTAATGTCTTGTACCGTAAATAATGGTAACTTTATGGTTATTAGGAACGGGTTAAGGTACATGCGGGTAGCACCAGGCTGCCTTCAAAAGGAACAGTCCTGGCATAAAATGTTGCGATAATTGCTTTACTGCTGAGTGTTGGTCTTTATTTTGTGTCTGATTTGTCCCTTAAGCCAGCGTAACATTCTCCCCACGGCAGGAGAATGCAGAGAGCAAATTGAAGGGCTGAGCATGAACAATGCGACATGGCGCACTGCTGGGTTTTTCTTTTTTCCTCTTTCTTCGTTTCTCCCTTGACCTCCCTCCAATCCTCTCCGCTCCCCTCCCCCCATGCCCTGCCCCAGTCTCCGCCCTACTCTGGTTGGGAGATTCATTCTCCCCCACCCTTGACACCTCCAAAGGTATCCCATCTTACTCCCTTATTTTGAAAAGTAGGTTAATAGACCACTCCTATTTCTTTCACCTTCTCTGGGCAGCAAACAAGACAAAACAAAAGAATAAACTCATAAAAAGAGCCTTCTTTTTCATGGACCTAGACCCAAGCAATGCCCAGGCACCCCAGCACAGAAGTTATTGTCCTTTTCATTTCTTGCAAGAAGGCTATGTCCTGGCACCAGCTAGGACATCAACTTGACGGTCCCTCACTCCCAGCAGGTAGTGGTCAGAGAGGGGTGGGTGTGCAGGAGGACAGGGGTCTGCCAGCTCCTTTCTGATAGTGGGAGAGGGTGGTAGTCTCTAATAGTCACTGGGGCTCTCCCTGTCTCCTTTTCATGCCATCACACCAAGGCAGGAAAGCCGCTGGCACTGCCTGCCATGTGCCATACCCATATTTCCCTTGTCTGAAGAGGAAGGCTGTCATCCGTGGAATGCAGTAGAGGGCAGAGTGGGGGGTAGGGGTGGGAGGGTCCCTCAGCTTGGGCCAAGTTTTTGCCTTCCCAGAAATGGATCCTCCTGGCCTTCATCTGTTTGCCCCTAAGGATCATCTGTCAGCCGCTACCAATACCCTACAGGCTGATGGTCCAAGGATCGTGAAACATTTCCCCTCTCACAGAGATTAGGTCCAGCATCACCCAGAAAGGGCACTTGGCTTAATTTGGGCTTCTTTGATGTTCAGGAAGATTGGCCAAGGCAGGAACACTGAAGTAGGAGTCAGGACCCCTGGGCTCTTGTCTTAGCTTCCCCACTGACTTGCCAAGTGTAGTAAACTTATAGAAATGGAAGTTCCTTGGAAACTTTCTCTGTTTCATCTGTAAAATGAAGGCAAAAACGCCTACCTTGTGAGATCTTTATGCATATCAAAAGGAGGTAATGGGCGTATACAAACTTCAGAACCAACTGTAGATGGTTTATCATGTAGTTTCAGATCTCCCATCATGCCCTCTAGCCAAAGGCAGGTGGCTATTTCTGGATAAGGACGAGAAGGAGGTGGGAATGGGGGACAGTTGGGGTACAAAGAGGGGGAGAGGAGAGAGGCAGAGACCCCCAGCCCCATAGCTCTCGCTGGAGGAGGAAACCCTTGTAGTTGTCCTCCGTGGGGGCAGGCGCCAGGGCAGACCACGAGCTATAACCTGCCTTGGAGGAATACCCTCATCTAGCACCACAGTCTCCTCTCTTCCTCCGGACACGATCCCTTCTTCTTTGGCCCATTTGCTTGCCACTCTGTTTCTTCCTCCTCTAGGGTTTCTCCTTCTTGGCTACAACGGAGAGGACAACAAAGTCCAAGCCAGTTGACAGCCAGTGACTTTATACTACAGGAGACTGAGGGATTTGTATGTCTCTCCACTTACCCCACCTCTCCAGAGCCTAGTAACTCATCAATAGAGGAAATTTGAACAAAGTGGAGAACCTGGGATGAAAGGAGAAATGCTGCGGTGATTGGGGGTGGGGTGAAGGGGGAAGGGGGATGGCTTTAATTAGGGCTTCTTGGCCTCTTCAGTCCTGGGGCTGGTCAGGGTAATCCAGTTAGAGTCCTAGCCTTTCATCTCAGCTGGCTGGCCTCTCAGGGGCCCTGTCAGAGCCTTTAGGGGGCAACAAGTAGCGGGCAGGCTTGGAGTGGCGTGGGGGTTGGTACCGCACTCACTTCCAGCTGGACGCAGAGGGGGGTGCGGAATGAAACCCGGCAAGCACAGCAGTTGGTGGTGGGCAGTGAAGTGGCCGGTGTGGGCGGCTTGGGCGCTGGGCGGCTGTCTCCTGACACCAGAAACTCTCTTTATGAAAGGATCAAGTCGAGAGCATTGTTCTCTGGTCAGGGAACCAAGGACTCAGAATGCTCTTTTGTGTGGAGGTGCCCCCCCACCCCACTCCCCCTTCTTTTTTCTCCCTTTGAGCCACTGCTGGCTGTGTCTCTGCCCCCATGCTTGGGGGGGGTCGGGCGATGGAGTGGTGGAGATGGGCTCGGGACAGACAGTCCTGGGGGAGCCATCTGTGCTGGGGTAGGATCCACTGGAGCTGAAAAATTAAACAGCATTTTCAATTAACTTTTCCTCTCTTGTTTGGGGGTGGGCGTGAGGGGGGTGGTGGAGCAGCCTGGTTGAATTTAACCTTTGAAAAGCTGCTGTGGAGAAGAGGAGGAGGGAATGACCTTTCTTTCCTGAGGCAGGGTTGGGCGGGGGTGGGGAGCAGTCGAATTGTTTCCTCAGGCTAGGCAGGGGACCCTCTCCTGGTGAATATTCCAAGAAGCTCTTGGTGTCCTTGGCCCCTGAGGTCCCATCTGTGTAGAGACTGAGTCTGCACATGCATCCCTCCGGGATGTTCGCCCTAAGGAGAGATGGGGCAGGTTGTATGGATCAGCAGGTGGATGAACGCTCCCTGATGAGCAATAAGAACCTTTTTTACCCCTCCCCTTAATGGCTGCCCCTTTTTTCTCTACACATCTTCCCTTTTCCTCAAGAAACTCTGCTTTTCAGTTTCAGCTTTTGGGCAGGGTGCCCCAAAAAATGGAAGAACATTTGTAAAAGAGATTCTGCTTCAGGTGGTGTTTGGCCTAGATATGTTCTTTTTTTTTTTTTAGTTGGAGTCTCACTCTGTCGCCCAGACTGGAGTGCGGTGGCCGCTCCCGGCCACTGCAGCCTCAACCTGCTGGGCTCTGGCGATCCTTCCGCCTCAGCCTTCCAAGTAGCTGGAACTACAGACGTGCGCTACCACGTCCGGCTAGTTTTTGATTTATTGTAGAGATGAGGTCTCGCCAAGTTGCCTAGGCGGGTCTTGAACCTGCGGGCTCAGGCAATCCACTCACCTCAGCCTCCCAAAGCACGGGATTACAGGCTGAGCCACGGAGCCCGGCTGCCTAGATATGTTCTAAAGGCCTTTCCAACCCTGTCCCATTGGCAATGTAGGATATAGCATGGCCAGACATTAGAATCAAAGAATTCAGTTTGTACCCATCCTATATGCCCGATGCTGCGTGTCCTGGCCTTCTTCATCTTCCATGGGAACAGGGAGCAGGTCTTCCTCACGCCTCTTGCTCTCTTCCTCACTCCACATAGTAATCACAGAGCCTTCCCCTCTCCTTGGGTCCCTGGTGATGGAAGACTCTCTCACCTTAATGACTATTCATGCCTGAAGATCACTCTGAGGTTTGCAAAGAACTCATGTGAATCTTCTTTTAATCTGTGAGGATAGATGGATAGGGTTAAGCCCTTTTTTATGATGAAGAAACTGAAACTCAGCTAGGCTCGGTGGCTCAGCCTGTAATCCCAACACTTTGGGAGGCTGAGGTGAGTGGATTGCCTGAGCCCGTGGGTTCAAGACCCGCCTAGGCAACTTGATGAGACGTCATCTCTACAATCAAATCAAAAATTAGTCGGGCGTGGTAGCGCATGCCTATAGTTCCAGCTACTTGGAAGGCTGAGGTGGAAGGATCGCCAGAGCCCAGCAGGTCGAGGCTGCAGTGGCCGGGAGAGTGCCACTGCACTCCAGTCTGGGTGATAGAGTGAGACGCCAACTCAAAACAAAAAACAAACAAAAAAAAAAAACCTGAAACTCAAAGAGAATAATTTTGAAAAATGGGACATCTTCTGGATAACCCATCAGCATCACCTAGGGGTCTTTTTCAAATTGTCCATCCTGCCCAGAGATTCCACAGTTCTCAACCCTCCAGAGTTGGGTTCTTTAATGAAATTATATATATTGCATTTTCCTTTAGCTAAGTACAGACAGTCCCATTTGAGGGTGAGAAAATAAGGAAGGCCACTCAAGTTAGCTAAGGCAAAAGAGGAAATAAATCCAATGGTTTTATCTGCGTGTTCACCAGCCCTGGTTTTCATCAAAGCAACAAGGAGGATGATATTAGCAAATAGAAATGGGTTGCTCCCTCAGCTGCTCCAAGGCACAGTGGAGCATGCTTTTCCTTCCCAAACCTGTTCCTTGGCTTATATTTTATGCTCACTGAAGGACACTGCTCTGTAGCCTCAGCTTGGGGCACTCTCCCCTTCCCGGGCTATGTTCAGCTTAACTGCTTTTCCTTCAGTTTATCAAATGCACAAGCTTTCCTTTTCAGGACATTAGCGTAGACTTCCCCCGACTCACCCCTCCCTCCTGTCTCAGTGAATTGTACTGCTCAAAGAAGCCTCTCTGTACTCTCAATGTAAATTTTGTCCTCCGGTTATACTTTCTGATAGCACTCGGTACTTCCTTGATGTAATGTATCATGGTTTGTAGTTACACATTGAGTCAGGAGAGCAGTTAATGTCTCTCTTCTATCAGACCTTAAACACTGTGAGAGCAGGTATCCTGCTATTTTGTTCACTATTCTAGCCCCAGTGCTTAGGGAAGGCACTCAGGGGCTTGATACATATTAAATGAATGAATGAAAGGAGAAAGGGGAAAGGTAGCAACTCACAGAGAAAATAAGCAAAATGAAAACCAAGATTTCCCGGAGGTAAAGGTGAGAACTGGCCATTGCTTTGAGATCTAGAAAATTTCTTTAGGACCCCAAAATGGAGGTCAGTAGGCCCAAACGGTGCAAGGTACACTTTCACAGTGGGGGTTTAGGGGGTGTGATATTTGAGATCCTTTTGGTGAGGCAAGGAAGAAAGCAGCCAACTTCAGCTTTCTCCCTATGTTTCAAAGGTGCCAGTCCATTTTTGGAGCTCTGAGGAAGAACACTAAGGACTGCAGCCAGTTCTTATGAAGAATAAGGGGACAGAAAAGGCTTTGCCTGCTAGAATAGCTTCGAGTGAGGTCACCCTAGTTTGCTGCAAAATAAAGAGACTGGCTACAGGAGCCTGCAGAGGATAGGTCCTGGGGCCTGTAAACAAGAGGATGAACCAGAGAAAATGGAGAGAAACTTTCACTCGTGAAGGGTTAAAGGGAATAAACATGTTTAGCAATATATTAAGGGTGAGGAGAAGAGAAGGGTAGGGGAAAGACCAGTGAGCATGTAGACTGCTAATAAATGAAGAGAAGTGGGAGATTCATCTTACCTCCTACAGGGCAGAGATACTCAACTCATTTTTTAGATCAGTCTTTAAGAAGAAAAATGACAAAAAGGAATTTGGATAATTAGGAAGTAAATGCAGACTGTGCAAAAATCATTCCTGATAGAAAGCAGGTAGGAGAATACTCAGAAAATGTACAGGTTTCACAAATCAGCAAGCCAGGATGACATCCATCATGAGGTATTAAGGCTAGTTTTCTGGGAACATGCTAAGCAGGGCGCTGATTGAACCACTTATAATTATGTCTGGAAAATCATAGAAAGTAAAAGGGGCCATCAGGAGCCTGGGGAAGTGAAACAGATGTGACTCCTGTCTTCTAAAAAATAGTACGACAATCCTAAAAATGTTCATCCAGTCAGTATCTAGTCAGCTAGATACTATGAAAGGGGGGTAGGAATCTGCCATCATCTCCAAGAGGAAAATAAAAATGAGAGCTGTGTGTGGGGTGTGTGTGTGTGTGTGTATGTGTGTGTATAAGTATGCCTAAGGGCCAAACCACACCAAACAGAATAACGCTAAGTGATCAAATTGGAAACAGAAAAACAGATGTGTTGTAATGGGTGTGCCACAAGTGGCCATTGTTAAAACAGGTTCAGGTTTTTGCCGGTGGTTGTAGGTATGTAAATGAAAACTGCACAGAAAGGAAAAATGAATGGCAGGGAATCATTCAGGGAGAGGGATACCCTCTGGATGAACAGAGTATTTTGAACCAATTTAACACGGTCTTGTTTGGATGGGGAGAAAACTACATGTAACTGAAGAAACTGATAGGTAGGCGTGGCTGAGGAATAATATAGGAACCTGAAGAGGTCGATGACCACGTGAACGCCTAATTATGGGGAAAAGAAGCAGGTCGGAACAAATGAACATATTTGGGGGAAAAACCTCCCCTGCTCATCCAAGAAATCATAGGAAGACCCTGAAAGCTGCCTTGCTTTGGGGGCTGCATGCACAAAATACGGGTGTGGAGCTCTTGGGCCTAGGAGGGAGTTAACACACTGGGATGGTTTCAGAAAGAGTGGGGACGGCCCCCAAGGGGGCTAGCTGTGAGGGAGTGGCTCCTCATGGTAATGATCCTAACGGACTCCACAGCCTCAGCGCCCTACACACTTTTACAAGGTTAAAGCAACAGCTTGAACCTGTATGGGGTGAGCATTTGTTTCCTTTCCAGATTGCCAGCTAATGAGGAAAGATTAAAGGAGCTAAATCTGTTTAGCTTGGCTAAGTGACGATAGAGGCGGCGGGAGTGGAGAGGCATGCTGGGCCTGCCTGGCCTAGTGGAGGGGTGTGATAACTGTCTGCAGATTTCAGAAAGGTGTAACTACAGTGCAAGAAGAACGGCCGTCTCAGGTGGCACAAGGCTTTGGCTTTCGTCAATGGGAAGAACCAAAGGGCAAGTTTCCCAACAGTGAGCTCGGCCACTCCTGAAGCAGCCAATGGTCCCAAGGAGAGCACAAGGGTTGGGACTGTCCCAGCTGAGCCAAGGGAGGGACCAAGCCAACCCACCCAATGAGCCCAGCACTGTCCCAACAGACCAGCTTTCATTTTGCCTTTTGCTAACCAAATCCTCAGCATCCCTGAGGGTCTTCTCTAGCTCGCTGCCCCCACTGCAGCCAGTGTCTTGGGGACTTGGAGTCCAGAAAGGTTCCCCAGCTTTCCGGCCTGTGACAGATGTTCTTAGTATATGGTTTGGCAATTCTTAGCCAAACTGTTCTTTTATGATGTCTTGAAACACATTCTTCCAGAGGTATGAGATCAGAACTCTTCTAGAAGCTGAGAGAACTTCCCCCAAGACGGGGAGCAAGTGACAAGGCCCAGGGTGTGGTGTCCCTGGGGTCCCAAGCAACCTGGCTGCTTCCTATATGCTTGCTGTTGGCAATCTCATGGTTAAACACTTAAACAATCTTTCTTTCTCCTCTTTTCTCTGTCCCCCTCTCTCTCTTTCACTCTCTTCTTTTCAGAGTTGACAGGGGCCAAATAAAGGCCCTTTTAAAAAAAACACACAAAACAATTTTGTTCCTTCTGAAAGTGATGGAGCGAAAGTGAGTGCAGATTATAGGCCTGTGAGGCGAGGGCCTTCCAGACGGGGGGAGAAGCGGTGACATGATGGGAACCTAATGGCAGTAATTGGCCCTGGCTTTGACAGGGCCCATATCACAGCTCAGGAAAAGAGAGATGTTTAAAGTAAAAATTTACACAAAATTATATGTTTTCGGGGTGAAAAAGACTGTTTGGATTTCATTTTTTTTCTTCCTCTTCTTCCCCCCGGGGCATGTTTCATGGGTCATCCTCTGCTATGTGTGTGTGTGTGTGCACGCACGTGTGTACGCACCCATGTCCGTGCATCCATCTGCCCAGGTATATGGACGTCTTATACCTGCATTGTCAACGCCTTCTACTTTCTCCCTTCCTCAGATAGATGCATTGGTTAGCTTTGGAAGTGTCTCTTTAGGAAGTAGAGAAAGCCTAAGAGAAGGAAGAAAAAAGGAACCATTCAAGTAATATATCAGGCCATCCTTCACAGTTTCACCATAGCAGAGCTGTCTGGACTCAGTATACAGTCATATAGCATCCTGTACTTACCCTTGTATCATTTAGTCTTAAATATAACCAAATAATAGATTGGGCAATTGCATTTGCTTAGTGTCTGACACCCACTCCAGACTGTGAGCACTGTGAGTGCAGGACCCTGTTTATCTTGTGCAGTGCCTTAATCTCAGCACCTAGCCTAGTGTCTCACACACAGCAGACTTCTGGGATTTGGTAAGTGAGCTGCCTAAAATAATGGAATTATGTTGGGACAGCAGTTGTGTTGGAAGACCGTGACTTTCTGAATATAAAATGTTGATATATCAGACTTTTTTCTGAGTTACTAGAATATTCTGATAATTGCTTCTTCACTCCTTGTTGAAAATGTGGCCTAACAGGAAGACTTCAGAGGTGGCAGTGAAACTAGAACATTCGGTGTTCATCCTTGGTTCAGAGTAGTGAAGACTTCCTCCACTGTGATCTTCATTAGATGCTCTATAGTCAAACCCCAGTTGACTCTTTAATGCTAATGAGCATTTCCAGTGTTTAAGTCATTCCTCTTGGGGCCTGCAGGATGTACTGCTGCTTCCTGTTTTACCTGGGATTTAAGCATCATGTATGGACTAAGCTGAGAACTAGCCAGCTATTGGGCTACTTTTTAGATTAAAAAAAAAAAGATATACACTTTGATAAATATATTAATGAGAACCCTGAATGAAACAAAACGAAATTGAATGTGTTATTCATATGAGCTCAAGGGGACGCACCAGAGTCTCAGAACCTCAGAATTGAAATGACTTTAGAGGTTCTGAAGTCCATGCTTTACTAGTTTCATGCGGAACCTCTCAAACTTTAGTTGCAAAGATTGGCATGTCCGGCAAGGAAGGTAAAGCTTAAAGTCAAGAAATGAAGAGCCTAGGAACTGGACTAAGCAAGAGCCATTCCTAGGGAATGAGTCAGTTGTGGGAGACAAACACAAAAAGGGAAGACCTGGTAGGGTCTGTGCCAGACAGTTGCCATAAAGGTGGCAATAAATTCTGAAAGACAAGTACGGGAGGTTGGTGTTGAATGGGGATGTGTAGGCACCAGCAACAGGGACAAGCCAACGGTTTACGACCTTTCCATTTTGCCTCAGTGTTTGAAGAAAATCTCAGCCCAGGCAAACCAGGAGTTTCCAAGACCAGTAGGGGAATCCAGAACACTGGATAGATACTGCTAGACTCAAATGGAAATGGTGCTCTTAGAGCTGTGATCGTTGCTGAGATCAACTGACTGTGAGGTCAATACAATTGAGTAGATGGTTCTCAAATAATATTGGTGTGACTCATGTGCTAATTCCTGTGGTAGGTACAGTAATAGCAGATAAAGTTGTAAATGATTCATGGGATTCACATGCTATAGGAATGAAGAGGAAGACGTAATCACTATGATCAGAATATAGGTTCTTAAAGAAAAACTGAGGTATTTGGGGTTTCAGAACCATTTCTTTGTGCTAACATTTATAGAATACCTACTCTATTCCAGGCATTGGACTTGGTCAGAGCAGTTACGGCCTACTACTTAATTTGAGTCACTTCTCTTTTATTTTCCCTTTAGATGCTGAATTGAGAGTGTGAACACAGGAAAAAAGTGGCTAACATTTCCATCCATGAAAATCACGCAATATGAGAAGGCTGCCTTGGCAATCTCAGGGTTCTCCAAGCTTTGTAGATGCTCCAAGAGTCTATGGCAATAGCTGCAGCTTACAGAAATTTTCCCCTTTGCCATTTAGCACAGAGATGGTAACCTTGACCTTATCTGTTACCTCTGCCTAGGAATATTGAAATCGTAAATTACGTGCATTTTCCTAAAATACAGTCCTTTCACTGGGACCTGAAATAATGACTTGGCCTGGGTGCCTCTGCATATCACTTGGCTTGCCAGTCAGTGTTGATCTGATGATGAGATGCTAAAACTTTCAGATCTGCCTCCCTTGGATGTGATCTTAGCTGCTACACCATACCCTCCTAAAGGGCAAAGGAGTTATGAGTGTTGTTTGCTTTTTCACTCATCTAACCTTTTTGCTTAAAATTATGGAATCTCGGAGCCTTAGAAGTGATGCAACATGTTTTTAAATAGACTGCCTACTCTAAGTTAAGTGCTGGAGATATAGAGACTTAAAAACAGTTCCTGCTTTAAAGGGATTCATAGTCTACTGAGAAGACAGGCCAGCCGAAGAGATAAGTTCAGTGTACTATGATAAGTGTTAAGATAGATATAAGATGCAGCACCTCTTAGAAGAAGCAAGTGCCTAAATCAGCTAGACTCAGAGAAGGTTTCACAGAGTTGGCAGAGCTTGAAATGAATCTTTAGGAAGTTTGCTTCACAGTGAAAGTGCAAAGGAAGGGTGTTCCCAGCAGAGGACATGGCATAATTGTTGAATGCGTGAATTTTAAGTTAACTAATCCTGGTGGCCCTCAGTTCCATAATATGTTTAGCAGCTTCTAAGAAATTCATTGTCCTCATTTCTGTGACAATTGTGTGCAGTGTATAAGGACAGTGAGAAAAGAAAGGGCTTGAAGAGCCACCGAGAAAAAAGAAGATAAGAATAAAGTAAAGGGAAGGAGGAAGAGAAGGAAAAGGAAACCAGTTTATTAAGTGTCTGTCATGTGCCAGGTGGCTTTACATTCTCGTTTAAATTTATTATTTCCACTTCATACATTAAGACAATGTGTTCATAAAGATGAATGAAATTCTAAACCTAACTTCACCTTTTGGTGCTCTCCTGTCCTCTTTCTCGGACTAACTCTCTTTGAAGCGCCCCACTGTCTAGATCTCTGACACTGACTTAACCAGTTCAAAATGCTGCTAATAACCTTCCCCACCAAACCTGCTCCTTCTCCACATTTCCAATGGCACCTCTCCACCCACTTGCCCAAGCCAGAAGCCTGGAATCACTCTTTGACCTTTCCCTATCCCTCAGTCCCACAGTCAATGTATCACTCAGTCGTGACCATTCTATCTCTAAAACATATCTAAAATGCATTCCCTTCTGCCCAGCTGTCTGGCGCCCCTGATATCAGGCCATCATCCTCTCTCCTCCACCACTGCTAGAATAGTTTTCTATTTGATTTCTCTCTTCCATCCTTGCCACCTCCCATTCCAGTCTTTCCACCTGGCAGCTGAGAAGTCTTTTTAAGACACATGACCCCTAAAGTCAAGCCCATAATCCTTAACCCAGCAAGACCTGCTCCCTGTCTACCCTGACCCTCACCTCACCTCTGGGTCTTTCATCCTGCCCAGTTCACTCTCCCCCACCTCCTCACATGGCTGCTTCCTTCTCATCCTTCAGATCTTACCTTAAATGCCATTTTCTCAGAGAACTCTTCCCAGTCTAAAAAAGATTTTTTTCTTTTCGTATTTGTTTAACCTGGCCTCAGACTATTGTTCTTATTTTTCTATTTCTCATTATGTATCTTTAAGTATGTATGACATATGGTGGTTATATATTTACTTGTGTGTTTAATTATTCACGTCTGTCTCCTCCACTAAGTGTAAGTTCTGTGAGGGCAGTACTGTGTCTCTTGTTCTTCACAGAATCATCAACACTGTGCACAGTGCTGAGTGTAGAGTGGGCATTCATACTTTACATTTTCATATATTATATGTTTTTGGTAAACAGGAATATTAAATGAAACATGTTCTGGTTAAAGAAGAGTTTGGACTTAAACCCGCCTTTTCCTGACACCAAAACCCATGCCCTTTCCATTTCCAGTGTGGCCCATCAGGCAGCACAGCCTCCCTGCAGTCTGTTTCAGAGAAGGGATAGAGCACCTTTGAAAACTTCATCCTGATTAGAAAGTGAACTCATTGCAGGTATAGGGCATGTGCTCATTGTTTAGTAAAGAGCCTGGCACAGGGTAGATGCTCGATAAACGATGAATGCATGAACAAATGAGCCACGAGACACTCTCAGGTTTCTAATATGAGCAAATGGGCAGAGGCACCATTTACTGAGGTGGGTGCAGAAGAAGAAGAGCAGATGTGTTGGCTAGGAGGGGAGGGGTGGGGAGTGGGGAAAAAGAGTTTTGTTTCCGAATGACATGCTGAGAAAGGCACAGTTGTCAATAAGCATGTTGTGTTTTGAGAACAATGAGAAGTTTATTCATTCAGTCATTTATTTATTTAATCATTAATACAATCAACAGATATTTATTTAAAGCTTAGTACATGTCAAGCACTATGCTAGGCACTGAGCATATGATAATAAATCAGACAAAGTCAAGAAAGGGAAATGGATGAGAGAACAGATACTAAGATCTAGAATGGTTAGTACTATTATCAAAGTAAGCACGGGTGCTGTGTGTGGGGCTTCAGAAGCGGAGGCAGCAAGACTTCCTGGAGACAGTAACACCTTAGTCGCATCCTGAAGAATGGAGGAAGTAGGTGCTAGCCTGACTGAAAGCCAGAGAAAGGGAGTTCCAAGCCCAGGAAGTAGCATGTGCAAAAGCCCAGCAGCAAAAGAAAGAAAAACGTTCAGAGAACTATAAATAGTTCAACATAGGAGAATCATAGTGTTGAGTGCAGGGTGCTCCCTGGAGAGTAATAAGAGACCCAAGTTGTGAACCTCCTTGACATCCCTTTCCTCCATCTCTCCATTTAGAGAGATTAGCATTGAAAATTGAGCATAGATGTTAGTAAGTCACTGTGGCTCACAGTAAGGTGTGTGAGGGGGGAGAGTGAGGAGAAAGTGGGATTGGAATTGTAACTTTGGACCAAATTACTAAGAGCCTTGTTTGCCATAATAGAGTATAAGTAATTGGTAGCCACCGAAAGGGTTTTTTTGTTGTTGTTGTTTTTTTATTTGGAGTCTCACTCTGTCGCTCAGACTGGAGTACAGTGGCACGCTCCCGGCCACCACAGCCTCGACCTGCTGGGCTCAGGCAGGCGATACTTCCGCCTCAGCCTTCCAAGTAGCTGGAACTACAGGCATGCAATACCATGCCCGGCTAATTTTTTTTTATTTATTGTAGAGATGAGGTCTCGCCAAGTTGCCCCGGTGGGTCTCGAACCCATGGGCTCAGGCAATTTACTCACCTCAGCCTCCCAAAGCACGGGATTACAGGTTATGCTTAGCA
>CAUYQG010277260.1:0-10153 GCA_963574415.1 Tarsius wallacei
CCTCTTTAAGCACTTTTCTCATTCTGACTCAGTTTTAGCAATTTTTACATTTATTTTCATATGTTCATATATTTATTTTCATCCTATGTTCTGATCTGTCACCCAGACTGGAGTGCAGTGGCCGCTCCCGGCCACCGCAGCCTCGACCTGCTGGGCTCCAGTGATCCTTCCACCTCAGCCTTCCAAGTAGCTGGAACTATAGGCGCACACTACCACACCCGGCCAACTTTTGATTTATTGTAGAGATTAGGTCTCGCCAAGTTGCCCGAACTGGCCTCGAACCCGCGGGCTCAGGCAATCCACTCACCTTGGCCTCCCAAAGTGCTGGGATTACAGGCTGAGCCACTGAGCCCAGCCTTCTTTTCTTTTTGATTCAACAAATATTTGTTGATTATGTACAATGCACTAAAAAAGGTAACTGATTAATTACTTCAGATAATACATGGATAAATTAAGCCTGATTCTTGCCCTGAAGGTACTCATAGGAGACAGATCAGAACATAGGATGAAAATAAATGTAAAAATTGCTAAAACTGAGTCAGAATGAGAAAAGTGCTTAAAGAGGAACATAGAGAAACAATGAAGAACATTCAAAAGAGAGCAAACACATTTGGTTACAGGGAAAATAAGGAAAGGTTTCATATAGAGAAGATGCATTTAAAAAGGGATTTCAAGAGTGGGTAGGACCTCTTCACTGAGACACTATCCAAAACCCCCAAGGCTGTCATGCTGTGGGGAAGGAGAGGCCACATGAGGAATGGCCCGTTGAACAGAGCTTTCCAGTCAACACAGGCCAGATGCCAGACATGAGTGAAATTTCCAGGAGGGCAATTTCCAATGAGTGAAGATACCTCTGAACTTTTCTAGTCCCCAGCCATTTAAATCTTCCCTGCTGAAGTCCCTAACATTGTAGAGCAGAGAGAAGTCATTTCTGTTGTGCCATGTTTGTATTTCTGACTCACAGAATCTGTGAGAATTTAAAAAAAAATTTTTAATTGCATAGGATTCCACAGGTAAGCTGGAAATAGGGAGAACATATCCAGTAAAAAAAATCACATGAGCAGAGGAAAGCAT
This sequence comes from Tarsius wallacei, assembly GCA_963574415.1. Lineage (NCBI taxonomy): Eukaryota > Metazoa > Chordata > Mammalia > Primates > Tarsiidae > Tarsius > Tarsius wallacei. Next base: position 1,075 of record CAUYQG010277260.1, read on the forward strand.
GACTATATTCAGTGATCAAACAACATTCAAGAGTAGTCCTGGTGAGCTGGCATCAAGATTTGAGGAGGGGTGGAGTAAGAGATCAGACTAGATCTGAAGAGGGAGAGCATTAAATGACAAACAAATATACCCTACTTGGTAGGCAAGAGGGGTTCAGCAAAAGACTATTGCTTTGGGGCAAAGAAGAGAAACATATTTTGGGGCTCAGAACATGATACCCAAAGTATGGCACCTTGACAATTGAGAAAACCACAGAAGCAAGAAGGTCAATCTGACTTTTTCCAACCTTTTCCCCCAAAAACATGGTCCTAAAGAAATTCTCTGAACTACTTTGCCTGAAAGTAGGTCATATGAACCTCATTCCAGAAGGATTCTGCCCTATACCTAAAGGCCAAGAAGAATCAGAACAAATAAGCCTTGCTAAATTCCCCTCAGTTTTTACCATTAGGTCATATCTATTTTTTGTCCAATTGTAATTCTGTACAACTGTCCATTTTTATGAAACCTAAGCATAAAGACACATAATTTCAGGTGGGGGGTGGTGGATCACGCCTGTAAACCCAGCACTTTGGGAGGCTGAGATGAGAGGACTGCTTGAGCTTAGCGGTTCAAAATCAGCCTGGGCAACTTGGCGAGACCTCGTCTCTACAATAAATAAAAAAATTAGCATGGCGTGGTGGCGTGTGCCTATAGTTCCAGCTACTTGGAAAGCTGAGGTGGAAGGATCGCCTGAGTCCAGCAGGTTGAGGTTGCAGTGGCCGTGAGCGTGCCACCGCACTCCAGCCTGGGAGACAGAGTGAGACTCTGACTCAAAACAACAACAACAAAAACAAAAAAGATACATCATTTCCCCTGGGTTTTTGAACCTTCATTTCTGAAGTTTCTCATGTTAATAAAACTTTGGCTAAATAAGTGTTATTATTTTTGCTTGTTAATCTGTCTTTCATTATAGGGGTGTCAACCATGAACCTTGAAATGGTTAAGAAAAATATATTACTTTTTCTCCTCTACAATGTTAATAAAAGTTTGGCAAAAATTAAATTTCACATTAGCTTCTTCTTGCAATTCATTTTTAAAAATTAATTAAAAGTTCAGCCTGTCACTCATTCAACACATATTTGTTGACTGTTTCTACAAATTTTAAATTACTAAATATGTTTAAACTTACCCTGTAAGTTTAAATTAGCTGTTTGTTTCTTAACCTCTACATTAATTTGTATGATGCCTAATATGAAAATATTTTTTGCTTTGTGGGAAAAAATAGGTCATATCACTAGGATTGTGGATAGGTTCTCTCTGTGACAAGCGCAGCCCTTGTAAATAAAAAGAAATAAATACTATTATATAAAAATGAAAGATTTATTTTTTCAGTTCATTTTTGAAGTGGAGTCAGATTTTTCACTATTGGGTCTAAAACATGCAATTTAACTACATTTCAAAAGAAGCTATGTTAAAGTGCTTTGAAAATTATAAAATTATAAATGTCAGTTGTTATTACTTTTACTGTGTCGTATTCCAGAAGCATAGAGATCAACATCATATTGCCTATATTTTTTCTTTAAATCACTCTGGACGTTGAGCCTTGTGAGAAAGAATATTGCCTCAAATAAAGAGTAAACACACACACGAATAAATTTTAAATAAGAATTAAATACCTTCAGTGTAATCATAACAAACATATGCAATAATTTTAGAAATGTATATTTTTTTAGTTGGAGTCTTACTCTGTTGCCCAGGCTGGAGTGCAGTGACATGCTTACGGCCACCACAGCCTCAACCAGCTGGACTCAGGCCATCCTTCCACCTCAGCCTTCGAAGTCGCCGGAACTACAGGCGTGCGCTACCATGCCCAGGTAATTTTTGATTTATTGTAGAGATGAGGCCTCGTCAAGTTGCCCAGGATGGTCTCGAACCCCTGGGCTCAGGCAGTCCTCTTGTCTCGGCCTCCCAAAGTGCTGGTATTAGAGACTTGAGCCACCACACCCGGCCTACAAAAATCAATATCGATGAGTAAAGTTTTTACTTTGCAATGCAGTGTATGTAAAATAAAGACCTACTCTATTCAAACTCTACCTTTTATTTGACACTTAATGCAAATCCATACATTTATTAGGATACCTGTGTGTGCTTGTGTGTGTGTGTTATGTGGCTGTTTAAAACTATTTTAGGATTTTTTATGCTAAAATAAAAAAAAACACACGTATATATAAAATAGCATTCTTGCTTGATAACAATACAATAATAATAATAAAACAAATTTGAAATTTGTCTCAATAGCATATGTTATCCTTAAGTTTAAAAAAAGCAACAGCTCCCATTTATTAAGCATTTACTATACCGATGTGTCAGGCACTGTGCTAAGTACTTTATATGTACGATCTCATTTAAAACTCAGAGCAATCCCACGAGGAGGGTTAGGTGCTATTAAGAAGAAAGTAGGCCAGGCGGGGTGGCTCAAGCCTGTAATGCCAGCACTTTGGGAGACTGAGGCAAGAGGATTGCTTGAGCCCAGGGGATCGAGATCATCCTGGGCAACTTGGCAAGACCTCGTCTCTACAGTAGATCAAAAAATTAGCGGGGCCTGGTCACGCGCCTATAGTTCCAGCTCCTCGGAAGGCTGAGGCAGAAGGATCGCCTGAGACCAGCAGGTCGACGCCGGGGTGGCCGTGAGCATGACATTGCACTCCAGCCTGGGCAACAGAGTGAGACTTCGACTCAAAGAAAGAAAAAGAAGAAAGTAAGGTTTAAGTCATTTAAGTAATTTCTGCCCAAGGTCACCCAATTACTAAATAGGAGTCAAACAAAAATGGGGTCCAAACAAAGGCATTCTGAGCCTCAGATACTTTAGTCCTAAACGTCAGAGCCTATATGTGTGCGAAGGGACTTTAGAAGTCACCTGATATAACTTAAACTAGAGAAATAAGTGTTACTAAAACAGTAGGAGGATGCCAAAGACAACGTGGCTTCTTTTGAAAAGTTCATAGGCTCCACCTTTACCAGGCAATGTGGAGGAACTGTGGTCTCAAGAGTGCGGAGTTATTATTATTTCTCTCTCTGCCCTTCTACCTTTTGGTCCCATATGTAGACAATGGGGAGTGTTGCTTCAGAACAGGAAAAAACAGAGGCCCCAGGCTTCTGGCCAGAGGACTGTGAAGGAGGGCCCCAGAGAGCCCACAGATTGTTAGGAGGATCACTAAGAAGAAGGAGCTCAAGGGAGAAATCCTGTAAAGTGGTATGTAAACTCCGGGGCATACCTCTGAGTTGCAAACGATGATTTAAGAACTGAACTATGGGCTAGACCACTGCTTAAACACACAAATTGAGCATTGGGTAATGTATATAAAGGATGACTCCAAATAACACTGTGAACACTCTGAAAACGGGACTGACATTGGAACCACAGCCCTCAGAAGTTGGGTTGGAACTTGCAGCCTGAACCTAACCAGGTCTATCACCTTCTTAGATAAAAAAAAAAAAAAAAAAAAAAAGCAAAACAGAACAGAACACACACACACACACAAACACACACACCATTTTCCTTAAAAATTAAACAAGATACCGGGCTCGGTGACTCAGTCTGTAATCCCAGCACTTTGGGAGGCCGAGGCGAGTGGATTGCGGGTTCCAGACCAGCCCGGGCAACTTGGCGAGACCTTGTCTCTACAATGAATCAAAAACTAGCCGGGCGTGGTAGTGTGAGCCTGTAGTTCCGGCTACTTGGAAGCCTGAGTGGAAGGATAGTCGGAGCCCCGCAGGTCAAGGCTGCGGTGGCCGGGAGCGTGCCACTGCACTCCGGCCTGGGCGACGGAGTGGACTCCGACTCAAAATAAATAAATAAATAAACAAGACCCAGAGTCTCACAATATGATATTCAAAACGCAACACAAAATGACTTAGAATATGAAAAATCAAGAACTTCGACTTGCAAGAGGAAAAAACAAAACAATCATCAAATATCAACCCCAAGTTGACACAGATGTTAGAATTATGACAAATACTTTCATGCATCTATAAGAACCATTGTTCAAATATTGGAGCACTCGGTGGCTCAGCCTGTAATCCCGCGCTTTGGCAGGCCGAGGTGAGTGGACTGCCGGAGCCCACGGGTTCCAGACCCGTCTGGGCAACTTGGTGAGACTGCATCTCTACAATAAATCAAAAAATGAGCGGGCGTGGTAGCGCGCGCCTGTAGTTCCGGCTACTTGGAAGGCTGAGGCGGAAGGATCGCCGATGCCCAGCAGGTTGAGGCTGAGGTGGCCAGGAGCGTGCCACTGCACTCCAGTCTGGGCGACACAGTGAGACTCCAACTCAAAAAAAAAAAAAAATTGGGGCAAATACTCCTTGTCTTCTTCTCTAATTCTGCTTTTTCTGATTTTAATTGTTTTATAAGATTCCATTTTCTCCCCTCCCTCAACATATCAATTATATATTATTTATTTATTTTATATTTTAATTGATTTATTTATTATAGAGTTGCAGGGTACATGTGAGGATTAACTATGTGAGTAAGCTGCATGCAGGTGAAGTTTGGGCTTCTAACTAGGCCTCACTCTCCCTCGTAGTGGACTAGATACTCTTTGTGTTGTCGATGCCCCCTACCTTCTTCCCTCCCTCCCTTAGCAGTGCCCAGTGACTGCTGATTCCACTGTTGTGCTAATGTGACTAGTGCTCAGGGTCCATAACACTGCTGCCATTCATTTCACTTATTGGTAAGCTACAATCACCAAATACATTATTGATGTTATTACTTTGTTAACAGTTTAGATCAATTATGAATCAGAAAAGATATTTTACTATCACGTATTACTTCTCTAATGCTCTTCCTTTTAAAATATAGATCTGAGTTTGTGACCTACACCATTTCTCTGATATCTATATCTATCTATCTATCTATATATACTATTTAAAGTTGGCTGCCCTAGAGTTTGCAATACACATTTATAGCTAATCCAATTTCAAAAATATTATACCTCCTCACAGGTAGTGCAAGAATCTTATAACAGAATGTCTTAGTCTATTGAGGCTGCAGGCATAAAAATACTTTAGACTGGGCGGTTTACAAACAACAAAAATGTATTGCTCATGGTTATGGAAGCTGAGAAGTCCAATATCAAAATGCTGGAATATTTGATTACTAGTGAAGTCTCATTTGTTATGGTTGACACCTTCTTGCTGCGTCTTCCCACACTACAAAGGCAGAAGGGCTCTATCAAGCCTTTTTTATTGTTTTTAAAATTTTATTTACTTATTTTTTGAGTCAGAGTCTCACTCTGTCACCCAGGTTGGAGTGTAGTGGCATGATCACTGCTCACTGTGGCCTCAATCTCCTGAATTCAGGCGAACCTTCTGCTTGTAGCTGGGACTGCAATCATGTACCACCGTGCCTGGCTTTTTTTTTTTTTTTTTTTTTTTTGTAGAGGGAAAGTCTCACTATGTTGCCTAGGCTAGTCTTGAACTCCTGGGCTCAAGCAATCATCCTTCTTCAGCCTCCCAAATTGCTGGGCTATGCATGAGCCATTTTGCCTGGCCCAAGGCTCTATCATAAGGACATTAACGCTATTCATGAGGACAGACCCCTCATGACCTAATCACCTTTCAAAACTCCTCATGACCTAATCACCTTCTTCATGACCTAATTACCTTCCAAAAGCCCTGCTTTTTAATACTACCACATTGTACATTATGTTTCAACATGAATCTTGTGGAAATGCATTTAGATCATAGCTCAGAGTATTCCCAATTTCTCCTTCTTGTTTCTTATAACACTGCTGCCATTCATTTCACTTATTGGTAAGTTAGTCTCCAAATACATTGTTGATATTATTATTTTGTCAACAGTTTAGATCAACTACGAACAAGAGAAAATATTTTACCTTCATTATTACTTCTCTAATGATCTTCCTTTTTAAATATAGATCTGAGTTTGTGACCTACATAATTTTTCTTTTCTCTGAAAAACTTCTAAGATATTTTGCAGTGTCGTTCTATTGGTGATAAATTCCTTCAATTTTTCTTTGCTTGGAAAAGTAAAATCCTCCTAAAAAACTGAAAAGAGAGAAAGCTTCAGCAAATAACTAGAAAATAAAAAGATGAACTAAATGTAAATTTTGGAATTGTAAAACACAATAATCAAAATAAAAATTTTACAGGATATGATCAATAGCAGAGTTTTAAGAGGAAAAGCTCAGTGAACGTGAAAATAGATCAATCAAATTATCTAAAATGAACAAAATACAGAAAAATGATTGCTATAAGAATAAATGAGACTCAAGAACCTGTAAAACAATATAAAAAATCTATCATTTGTTTCATTATAATTCCAGAAAGAGAGGAGAAAGAGTGTGGTGAAGAAAGGATACTTGAAAAAACAATGGGTGAAAACTTTTAAAATTCAGCAGAAGATTTGTACTAACACATTCAAGAAGCTCAGTGAATCCTGCCCAGGATCAACTAAAAAAAAAAAAATCAGGCAATCCCTTCCGATCACCTCATACCGTGGGAGCTTTTCTGTCCTCTCAATAAATCCTACTTTCTCGAAAAAAAAAATCACATATGGACACATCATAATCAAACTGTCTAAAACTAAGTTCATAGAAAAAGTGTTGGGCTGGGCATGGTAGCTCATGCCTATAATCTCAGCACTTTGGGAGTCCGAGGTGAAAGGATTGCCTGAGACCATGGGTTCGAGACCAGCCTGGGCAACTTGATGAAACCTCGTCTCTACAATACATAAAAAAATTAGCCAGGTATGATGGCGCGTGCCTTGTAGTTCCAGCTACTTGGAAGGCTGAAGCAGAAGGATTGTCTGAGACCAGCAGGTCGAGACAACAGCACTGTACTCTAGCCTGGGTGACAGAGTGAGAATCTGACTCAAAAAAAAAAAAAAAAAAAAAGAAAAGAAAAAAGAAAAAGTGTTAAAAATAGAGAAAAACACTGCATTCCATATAGTGGAACAATTACAGTAAATTTATTTTCATAAACAATGGAGGCAAGAAAGAAATATCATTAAATTTTAAAGTACCTGTCAAAATAAAGTGTTAATTCAGAACTCTATAGTCAATGATAATATTCTTGTGGCATGAGGGTAAAATAAAGACATCCTTAAAAAAAAGGACAGCTAAAATAGTTACCATTGGAGCACATATTCTAAAACAAATGATAAAGGAAAAATTTCAGATGGAAGGAAAATGATACCAGAGATAAACTTGGAATAACAGAAATGAAAGAACAAAACAACAAACATGGTAAATATTTGGGTAAATGGAATAAACTATCTTCTTAGTTTCTTTAAAATATTTCAAAGCCTGAAAACAAAAATCGTAATAATGACTGATGGAGTTTTAATGTATGTAGATGAAATCTATAAGAGAAGTACAACATAAAGGGGAGAAAGAAAAGGGTTCTATATGGTGATAAAGCTTCCACATTTCACTTGAAGTAAAAATATTGATTTGGAGTAGTCTATGCTGAGTATGTATATGGTAATCCTTAAGTAAGAGTTATACAAAGAGATACAGAAAAATAGCTGAATGGATGAATTAAAAGGGAATGTTAAACAATGTTAAGCTAATCCAAAAGAAGGAAAGGGGAAACAAACAAATTAAAAACAGGAAACAAAGAAAAAAAAAACAAGTAATAAAATAGTACAACTAAATCCCAACATGTCAATAAATATATTAGTTCAATTGGTCTAAAATCACCAACTAAAAGGCACAGATTGTCAAAATAGATTTTTTAAAAAAGGATCCAGTGGGATGCTGTCTACAAGGAAGCCTTTTTTAAGTACGAAGAATAGTTAATGTAAAAGGAAAAAGATATATATCATGCAATTATTCATCAAAGTAAACCTGTAGTAGCAATACTAATATCAGACAAAATAGGCTTCAGGGCAAAGAAAATTACCAAGAATAAAGAGTAACATTACCTAATAATAAAAGAATCAATTCATCAAGAAGACATAAGAATTCTAAATGTGTTTGCAGCTAACAACAGAACTTCAAAATTCATGAAGCTAAAATGATAGAACTGAAAAAAGAAATGGGTAAATCCACAATTATAGTTATAGAGCACTTCCTATAACTATAGTTATATTTATAGATATAGAGAATATTCACTTCTTTCTCAGTAATAAATAGGACAAGTAGACATATTATCAGCAGAGCTATAGAAGAACTAAGCAAAGCCATCAGCCAACAGTGTCTAATTGACATTTATAGTGTACTTTACTGAATGACAGCAAAATATACTTTTTTATTTCCTACTGAAAATGCAACATTCACCAAGATAAACCAAATCCTGGGACATAAAACAAGGCTTTACAGGTGTAAAATAATTGAAATAATGAAAAGTATGTCGTATGATTTCAGTGAAGTTAAATCAGAAACCAATAACAGAAAGATAACTGGAAAATTATAATTCCTTAGAAACTAAACCATGCACTTTTAAATAATTCACGTGATAAAGAGGAAGTCTCAAGGAAACTAGAAAAGTTGTTGTGTGCACTTAAAGCAATACTTAGAGGATAATTTACATGAAGTGATTATATTGGAAAAGAAGGAAGCTCTAAAATCAATAATCTAAATTTTCAACTTAAGAAACTAGAAAAAGAATAAAATAAACCCAAATCAAACAGAAGGAAGGGAATACTAAAAAGCCTACATCAGTGAAATTGAAAGCAAGAAAACAATGAAGAAATTCAATGAAACCAAAAGCTGTTTTTATGAAAAGATCAACAAAATGGGCAAATCTTTAACAATACTGAAAAACAAAAATTAGAAGAAACACAAATATCATGAATAAAAGAGGAAATATCACTATAGGCACCACTAACATTAAATGGTTAATAAAAGAATACTATAAATTCCTACAGGCATACATTTGATTGTTTATATGAAGTGATTAATTCCTTAAAGTCAACACACTATTAAAATGTACCCAGGAGCCGGGCTCGGTGGCTCAGCCTGTAATCCCTCGCCTGGGGAGGCTGAGGTGAGTGGATTGCCAGAGCCCGCGGGTTCGAGACCTGCCTGGGCAACTTGGCGAGACCTCATCTCTACAATAAATCAAAAAAATTAGCCGG
>CAUYQG010277263.1:0-22304 GCA_963574415.1 Tarsius wallacei
CTATTTAGCTTGTGTATCAACTGCAGCTGATGATGCTTCTGGATAAATCAGGGGTAGCAAAGAACTTTCATGCTAAGGAAAAATGCAACAGCCATGTTTAGCTTTTTCTGTTTTTTTGTTTTGGGTGGGGTGGTCAAGAAAGATTTTTCATTTGATTATTAAGTGATTGTCCTTTATTTCATAAAATATATTGATTTTCTGTTTTTTCTCAATTATGATGTTTTCTTGCTGTGATTCAGACTTCATAGTAATCCTTGAAAGTACATCCATTCCAGCACTTTGGGGGACTGAAGAGAGAAGATTGTCCGAGCGCATGGGTTCGAGACCAGCCTGTGCAACATGGTAAGACCTCGTCTCTACAATAAATCAAAAAATTAGCCAGGCATGGTAGCACACAGCTGTAGTTTCGGCTACTTGAAAGACTGAGGCAGAAGAATCACTGGAGCCCAGTAGGTCGATGCTGGGGTGGCCGTGAGTGTGCCAATGCACACCAGCCTGGGCGACAGAGTGAGACTCCAACTCAAAAAAAAAAGAAAGAAGGAAAGCACATCTAAGTTTTCTGGGGCCATCTCTAACTTGAAAAATGGTAGAAATATTGACCATATTGGGTGGTCAGCTGTCATACCCCCAACGTCACCATCAATGCTGGAAACACATTTTTCCAAACCTATTTTACCTTCTCTGCTTTCCTGTAGAGTTGTTCAATGAGAGGCCCTACAATAAGATTTAGAACTCAGAAGAGAATGATTCAATATTCATTGACATCTGCTAACAGAAGTGTAGACTGAGGTGAGGGCTGGAGAATCATCTGGAGAGATGCTGCATCAGCTGAGAGCATCACAGCCCCCACCCAGCTATAGGCTCTTTGTAAGGGCTAAATGTGTAAAGCCTCACAGTGCCTGACACATAGTACATGCCCAATAAATTTAAATATCTGATATTATTAAAAATGACTAGCTTTCATCAGTTAAAGAATTTATGCAAATTTGACTCTGAAACTTGTTTTTAAAACTTTTACTGGTGTCTCCAAACCATAAATAAGCCTTTTAAGAACAAGACTAGGATTTGCTAAAGTACTAACAAAAACAGGAAGGGAAGGCTAGACAGAAGTATTTGTTACCAATCAAACTCTCCAAGATTCCAGGGAAGCATCAGAACCAATACTCCATCCACAGCTCCAGAGAACTTCCCTCTCAGCTCTGAAAAGTAAGGGCCTCATTGTTTTCGTTGGGGACACCCACAAAGCAGACTCCGATCCAAGGTCGTGGTTTCTGGGAGTTCAGTGGGGAGTTGAGAAACTGAGGCAACACAAGCAAAGCAGGAAAGTCGGGACACGAAATAAAATGGAAATTTTAACTGTTTCTCCCATGAGCAGGCATTCTCTAAAAGATGCTGCAGTTTCTGCCAGGTTGACCATTCCACCTGGCAGGGGATATTGTATAGAGTAAATTTAACAGCAAGAGGGGCTGCCATCAGTCTAAATGAGGAGGTTGTGCACACCTAAACACAGAAAGCTACAGCCCTCACCTGGGTGAGAAAAAGCATGGGTCTGCTCTTATGTTGACCAAAGCTATGAAAGAACTGAGACTGGCCAGGAAGACACATACTGTCTCCAGGGAAACACCCAAGGACTGGCCCGAGGACCTGGCAGGAAGCACACACCCTTGGATCTGCTGCTCCTTATCTTAGTGGCACTAGTCCAGGCATAGCTTGTCCTTAGCTTTCAGCACCACACATTTTGGGCACATTTAATACCCTGTGCCACCATCAGCACTCTCTCCTCACCTGATTCCTTTTCAGGTTCTGGTGGGTCCTGCCGGTCACCCTCCTGGCTTTCTCCCGCTGGTTTTTTACATTTTGGAATTAAGAAACATCATAGAGCAAATATAGAAAGGGTTGGGCTACCCAAGTTTGTTTGCACTTTGTTTCAGGAACTCAAAACACATTTCCCATAGAAACAGTGGAGATGAGGCACAAAGACAGCGGCTCCCTCCCTGCTGTTCCCCCTAAAAGACTTAGCCTATGGTGTTCTGAAAGCACAGTATTATTTCACCATTAAATTTGTTCCTGAAATAATGCATTCCGAGTTAAAAATTCAGATGCCTAATAACTTTCTAGGAAAATGTGGTCATTTTAAAGTGTAGCCCCAATGTTCTCTGTCTTCCTTCCATTGCAAGATAAGTGTATGCTCTCTCTCCTTGAATCTGGCTCTGTGACTCCTTGACCAAAAGAATATGGCAGAAGAGATACTGTAATATTTAACTAAGATAGTATTACCTTGATACCAAAACCAGACAGAGATTGTACCAAAAAAAGGAAACCAAAGACCAATATCCCTCATAAATGTGGATGTGATAATCAGTACAAAATATCAGCAAATAGAACTCAGAAATACATACAAATAACTATGTATCATAATCAAGTGGACTTTTTTTTTCATGAATGCAGGGTTGGTTTAACATATAAAAATGAATCAATAGAACTCATCACATTAACAGGCTAAAGAAGCAAAATTACATGATCATATCCACTGGGAAGTAGGGAAGCATTTGACAAAATTCAACACTCATTCATGATTCATGATAACACTCTCAGAAAAATAGAAATAGAAGAGAACTTCTTCAACTCGATGAAGAGCATCTACAAAAATTCTAGGTTTCCTGTGTGGTCTCCCTGGCAACTTGGGGGATGTTTTGCCATCTGGCAGGGATGGAATTCTCAGCTTCCTCCCCAACCTTCTCTGATACCATCCCACTCATTGTGGGGGTCAAACTCCTCAATATTAGCCTGGTGGACTAGACTCCCCACTTGGTGTGGGGTTTTTTTTCACACTGTTAGGTGGAGTAGAGCAGCTATTGCCTAAAGTTTTTCTGTCTTGCTGGGTTGCCCCTTTCCTAGTCCTTTGGCTAAAGAGAGTAGACTTTGGTTGGAGTTTTTCTTGTCTGTGCCTGTTGGTATCTCTGGGTGACATGCTTCTTCAGCTCTGATTTTGGGATATGAGTAAAAAAGAAAGTTCCGGCGCTCAGCGCTGGAGTATCCCTTGGGTTCCGAGTTCCCTGGCCCATCCGCCTTCTTCTCTTCACCTTTCAGAGGCTTCTTATATTTGTTTTACACATAATGTCCAAGGTTTCAATTGCAGGAGGAATGCGGAAAAGTCCACTGATTTCATCTTCCTAGAAGCAAACACTGATATTTTTGAAATATCTTAATTCTGCTTCAAAATGTATTTAAATTGACTGGGTATGGCATTCTAGGCTGCACCACAGAATATGGAGATTTTGTTATAATAACATCTACTCTTCCCACATTGCCTTCTGGCTTTATCTTCTTGGCATGAAGTCTTCCCTCTCTCTTGCTCTCTTGGTGTCATGTTCTCTCAACCTTCAGGATGTTTCTTTCTCTCTAGAATCCTAAAATTTCATAAAGATATCCTTGCCATGTGTGTTCTTGAACTCTTTGTTTGGGTACACTTAAGTTTATTTTGTCTAGAGACTATTGATCTCAGGGGTAGATAATTCTTCCACAACTTATTTAATAAGTTCTTCTCTTTTATGCTTTTTTTCCCCAGCCTTTCTGGAACTTGAAAAAGTCAGATGTAGCTTCTGGAACTCTCCTTTAAGTTTCTTTTCTCTCCTATTATTCTGCTAGTTCATCTTTTTTGTTCATTTTACTTTCTGAGCGAGTTCTTCAATCTTCTAATCTTCCTCCATAATATTGCTATGATCAGAGTGTGTGTATCTCCCCCACCCCAAATTCCTATGCTGAAATCCTCAGGTGATGGCATTAGAAGGTAGATCTTTGGAAGGCGACTAAGTCACAAAGGCTGAGCCCTCTTGAAGGGGATTAGTGCCCTTATTAAAAAGACCCAAGAGAGATACCTCACTCCTTTCACCATGTGAGGACACAGCAAGAAGACACCACCTGAGAACGAGAAAGCAGGCCCTCACCAGGTCTTCACAGGCCCTTACCAGGTCCTCGCCAAGCCCTCATCAGACACCAAATCTGTTGGTGTCTTGATCTTAGACTTCCGGCCTCCAGAACTGAGAGAAATAAATGTCTCTTGTTTACGTCAGTTTATGACATTTGGTTATAGCAGCTTGAACAGACTAAGGCAAATTTTTTGGCCATCACAATTTTAATTTCTTTTTTTTATTTTTTATTATAAAGATGTGGGGTACAATTCAGAGTTAGGTATACAAACATTGATTATGCAGGTACTCTTGTTGATGAGGTATGCCCCTCCCTCCCCTAGCAGTTTCCCTCAACATTTTTAATTTCTAAGACTTTCTTCGTATTATCTGATTTTGTCTTTTTCAGACTATCATATCTTTAGAATGGAATAACTAACATGTCTTGGAATATCGTTTTTATCTGTTTGCTATATTGTTTTCTCTGGATTCCTTATTTTTAAATTCTGCTCACTGCTTCCTCTGGGGTTCATGTGGTTGTCAGTGTTTAGTCTCTCATGTTGAAGGCTTCCATCTATCTGATGGTCCTGAGCAGCCTGTTCCTGGTCAACAGAGAGACACTGGGAGCTAGTCAGAGAGTGAGCTGTGCAGCTTTGATTTACCTCTCCAGATTTCACCCTTTTCCGCTCTGCTCTGTGCCCTAAGGCTGACCTGTATGTGTTGCATCACCTGAACTCATTTCTACTCTGGATTTTGGTGGATTCCGCCAACAAGAAGCACTGGCAGGAGATCAGACACCAAGAGGTAAGAATGTTTTGAGAATGTATGTCCTAGGAGCCCTCCCCTCTGAACTGCAATTTGGCAGTGGTTGCATTCTTCTACCGAAGATGGCATTTCCTGTGGATGTTTCTCTTCAATAGCCACAGCCCTCCTCGGGTCTGGGAACCACTCCAGCCTACCCCTTTGCACCCAGGGGCCACAAGAGTTGCCGTCTGCTGCCCAGCCCAGAGGCTTCACCATCATGTACTGGTTTCTCTTACCTTACCCTCTCCCCTAGAAATAGCCTTTTCATTAAACTCCCTTTGATGTCCTCTTTGGGGACTGCCATTTGTACTTCTTGCTAAGCTCTGTACACAACAGAAACTCCATGTACTTGCTTTGTTACCTGGTGGATTTCACAGCCTTTTCATTGAAAGCCATCCAAATATATCCTGTGTTAGTGTGCTTGGGCTGCCATAACAAAGTCCTACTGACTGGCTGGCTTAAATAACAGTTCATGGTTGGAGAGGCTGGACCTCCAAGATCAAGCTGCCAGCAGGTTTGGCTTCCTCTGGGCTTCTCTCCTTGGCTTGCAGAAGGCCACCTTCTCCCTGCATCTCCCCATGATGGGTCCTCTGTGAACATACTTCTCGCGTCTGTGCCCAGATTTCCTCTTCTTATAAGGACACCAGTCACAATGGACTTAAGGGCCCTCCCTCACAACTTCATTTTAACTTAATCCTCTTTTTAAAGGTCCTAGATGTGAATATTGCTGTACTCTGATGAACTGGGATTGAATTTTAAGGGACACAACTCAAACCATAAAAATTCATGCCTGGAGGTGTTTCTCTAGATAAATATATTGGAGTCTGTTTCCTCTAAAGAATCCTTTCATACATGGTCTGGGAAGCACACACCAGGCTACAGGCCTTTGGGAACAGGTCAGGGAAAAGGACCAGCAAAATGGTCCCACTGTTCGTGAAGAACACTTTCAACAAAGCCCCCTGGGGATGACCCTTACCCTCCACCATGTGTCCAGAATCCTGAACTAGCCTGGTTCAATGACTCCAGAGAATAAACTCACCTCCTGCCTTGGTGGAAGGGAGGGTACCCCAAAGGGACCTGGGGTCAGAGAGGCACCGTCCCTCATCCCTGCCCTTGGGGGATCTGGTGCCCAGATGCATTGACTGTTCTGGGTCCCTGCAGGATGAATCGGCTGACTTCTTGCTTTTCCTTCCCCTGGGCATTCGGACTGCATCTTTTTTTGGCTTTTCTGTGCATGCTATCAAAAGTTCATCCGTGGATTATTATAGGGAAAGAATTTAGACTGGCATGTGTTCAGTCACTGTTAGATGTTTCTCTTCTAAAACATCACTCTATGGATGGCTCATTCTTCATAGAATTTGTCCTTATGGCTTACTTTATTTTTTTTTCTTTCCTTACCGTCATTGGGGAGAGGGTGTAGACAAAGACTTGTGGTCCACCCACTGTGTTTAACCAGAGGATCACACAGAAGCATCGGGGTTAACTTTGACAGCCTCACAGACCCTTCCACCATGCACTAAAGATGCCCTTGGCTTACTGGCATCTAAGCCCATATAACAAATCAGAACAGAGGGGCTGAATTTCAGATTCTTTGGGTATTGGATGTTTCTGTATTTCTTAGCATTAGGCACATGCCCTCTGCGTTAAAGAATTTCACTCTTCTATCATCGGCTTCCCTCAAAGCTCTCTTTCTTCTGTAACAGACAAAGAACTCGAGTGCTTCCATTGGGTACCACATTCTAAAAGTTCTCCTTGCAAGCACAGGTGTTGTAGACCTTTTATTATGATGACCCCTTTTATTATGATGACTTAAATGATCTCACTTTAGAAGAGCATTTGGTGTCTAGAGGGGTTGCAGATAGAGCCCAGAGGGCGCCTGGATACTCCTTACTGGCTTCTCCAACTGCATCACCTGATGTTGTCCGGTGCATTGGTCACAGCTAAGATCCAACACTGGTGCATTGCTATCTGTTCAATCCATACCTCACCCGATCTCCCTTGTCCTTCCCCCATGTCCTTCTTCCACTCTGGGATCTTGCCAGATACTGCGGGACATTCCATCCTCCTGCCTCCGGAGTCTTCTTTGGTCTGTGACCCCTTTCTTTGGTGTTGATGACCTGGGTTTGATGACCTTCATGGCCTCTAGGTGTCCTGATCAGGTCCTTTGTAGAATGTCCCTCCTTTTGGGTTTGATGCTTTCCTTATGGTGAGGAAGACCCCAGAGGTGAAGTGCCTGCTTCCCACGGCATGTCAAGGGCATGTCCTCTTACTCCCAGCATGACCACTTGCAGGGCTGTTTCCTGAGCCCACCACTCCAAAACTCCTGTTCCCCTTTTCTGTAGGTTGCTCTTTGGAAGCAAGTCACTGAGTGCAGCCTGCACGGAGCTGGCGAGGATGTGCTTCTTTTTTTATTTTTACAACATTGCCACTCTAGCTGGCCAGAGCCTGTCCCTAGACCAGCAGATGCTCATCTGCATCTATGTGGAAAGATATCCCCGATTAAAGACAAACGCCAGCCTGTCCTCTGCTTCCCCAACATCCTTCCTCCTCAGATAAAACCATTGTCATTTCTCAGAAACCAACCTATGATCTCATGGCAGTGGATTTTTCTATGAGAGAACAGGCTCATGTTAGGGGGTCTCCTGGGGCCAAAGGACCAGATTTGCAATGAGATGTTGATTTCAGAAGGCTGTTTGCACTAGGCTGTGTTTCCTGGCATTACAAAACTAAAAGGTACCTGGAAGCCGGGTGCAGCACCCCTGGGTGGGAGGGCACCCTCCCGCAGTGTCCTCTGTACTTGCAGGGCTCTGCTCACAATTGTATGGGATGTGGGTGGCACCTTAGTACGTTCCTCTCGCCAGGCTCCTGGAGGGCTCATGAGATACATGCTCAGAAGGTTCTGCATCTCCTCGGAGAGAGGAGCAAGCACAACACAGGGTGACTGCTGTTCCTGTGACACTGGCTGCTCCTCCGTGCCTGCAATACTGTTTCTCCAGGTGGTGGGGGAAAAGGTTGAGCACCAAGTGCAGGGATGGGTTTTCCTCTAGCACTAACGGGGAGGGTGTAGATGTCCTCAGGATTGCCAGCAAAGTATCTGGCTCTAATGTATAGCCTCTGGGATGTACCCCCCACACACCCTGTGCCCGCTTTCAGCCTCTGGAGCACACGCCCCTCACCCCATGCCTGTTCCAAGCCCCCGGGGAGCCCCCCTCACCCTGGGCCTGCTCCCAGCCCCCAGGGTGCCCACTTTTCATCCTGTCCCCTCTCCCAGCCCCCAGGGCTCCTGCCCCTCACCGTCACCTGCTTCCAGCCCTCTGTGCCTGCTCCCAGCCCCCAGGCTGCCTGCCCTAACCCATGATCACTCCCAGACCCTGGGGTGCCTGCCCTCGCCCCATTTCCAGGCACTGGTTCTTTAACAACTCCAGCCCCTCCAGTGGCCCTCTCTTTCTGTGTCCTCATCTCAGGGATTGACGCTCCTCTGGGGCTTGTGGGTATCTGGAATTGGTGCTCTTTTCTCCTTAGCCAGGTTCACTACTGCACCACACGCCTGCGGTCAACACCAAGGTATGAGCAGAATCTTCCTCAACTCATTCTTGGAATTACATGCAAAACCAGGTTTCGTAAATGTCATGGTGGAAACCATTTACTCCAAATTAAATGGTCACTGGAGGCAAAAGCTGGTCCCTGGTGAGTCACAAGCTACAAACAGATCAAAAGAAGCTGGAATCCAGTCTCCTGTTCATGCATTCATTGACTCACTCGTTCAGTCACCAGAGGTAAACAAAGCTTGCCTGCTTGCTCAGCAGCCTGAGGACCATGGGACAGAGGACAGAGGGGCAGCCAGAGCTGCAGGGCCAGCCAAAGGAGACCAAGCTGGGGGTAGTGCCTGCGAGTGTCTCACCCTCAGGCTGCACATGCTGGTTCCAGGAACACACCCAGGAAAAGGTGAGTCAACCGTTGGATTAACACAGAGATGTGGGGCTATTTTTATAAAGAAGGAAAAGAGGCAGCCCCTTCCAATTAAATCCTAGATGGCCCGAGACTCTTCTCTGTAAAATAAACATGCCCAGAGCTTAGGAAGTATGAGGAAAGCACTTACGGGAGACCTAATGCCGCTGGCAGGGACTAGGGGCCGAGTCACCCTGGCCAGCTGAGGTTGACCTGCGCTGGCCTTTTGTGAAGATCACATGGCTGCCAGGATTTGAACTCAGCTTGGACACTGGAATCCCAGATACAATAGTATCAATTTCTAGCACTTTAGTATGGTCCCCTGTGAGATGTGGGACTCACTTGAATTTTTATTAAACCATTTAATGTGAAAGTACATATTAAGCTACGGTCATTGATTTTCTTTTTCTTTTAGGGTGTCT
The DNA here is from genome assembly GCA_963574415.1 of Tarsius wallacei. Taxonomy (NCBI): domain Eukaryota; kingdom Metazoa; phylum Chordata; class Mammalia; order Primates; family Tarsiidae; genus Tarsius; species Tarsius wallacei. Next base: position 9,083 of record CAUYQG010277263.1, read on the forward strand.
GGCATCCCTTTGTGCTATAAGCAAATAAGCAATGCACGGTGCAAAGGAAAAGATGTGTGAGTGTACTTATGCGTAAGTGTACGCCCGTGTGCATCTCCTGAGCAGATGTATGTACGGTTGTGTGAATGCCAGAGTTGCTGGGTTTAGTGGATAAAAACATGGCATGCCAGTTACACTTGAATTACCAGCAAACAATGAATCATTTTCTAGCATAAGTCATGTCCTAAATATTGCATAGCAATGGGGCATACTTATACTAAAACATCATTCACTGTTTATTTGAAATTCAATTTAACTGAGCATCTGGTACCTGTATTTTATTTCCATCCTCGTAAATTTGAGTGTGTGGATTTGTGTTGGCATGTGTGTACACACACTCACATGTGCCCTCATGAGCGTGCTAAAGTCAAGAAGGGGATGGAGCAGACCTGAGGTCCACGGGTGAAGGCGCTACGGCCGATCTGAAAGATGGCATCAGTTGCCATTCATCCCATCCTCCAAAAGGAAGCAAGACTAACCATAAATCATAAATGGCAAGTCCTGATCATTTCCCAGGGTTTCATGCCCTTGAAATTAAAAGTATAAACTTCAGAACTTTTGTGAGTTTGATTCAAAACCTTAACATCAAGAAACATCTGGTCTAGTGAATTTTCAATGTAGGATTTGACTGTAAAGGACTTTCCCCCAAGACTCAGGGTTCCCGAAACTTCTCTTCCTCTCTTACTGTGTGAATGCATAACTGACTTTAAATCACAACTTTCACTTCATTTTTTTTAGATTCGAAGGTACATGTGCAGGTTTGTTACAGGGGCATATTGTGTGATGGTAAGGTTTGGGCTTCTATGAAGCCCATCCCCCAGGGGTTGGGCATGATACCCAAGGGGAAGGTTTACAGTCCTTCCTCCCCTTCCCGCTTCAGGAATCCCAGTGCCTGTCATTCTGTCCTTGTGCCTGTGTGTGTTGGTGTTTAGCTCCCACTGATATTAGGAAGAACACGTGGGATTCAGCTGTCTGTGATGGTTCGCTTAGGATGATGACCTCCGGCTCCACCCATGTTTCTGCAAAGGACATGATTTTGTTCTTTTCTGTGGCTATGTAGTAGTCCATGGTGCATATGTAGCACATTTTCTTCATCCAGTCTATTGTTGGTGGGCACCTGGGTTGGTCCCATGTTTTGCTATTGTGGATAGTGCTGTGTTGAGCACATGAGTGCATGTGTGTTTTTGATAGAGATGACTTTCACTGAATTAATTGCATACCTAGGAAAATTATTCTAATGATCTGAAATGCAGTAGCTGCATGACGTAAGGAACAATATTTATAGAATAGAAAACAATTGCTAATACCAAAATGTCATAAGAAAGCATGCCAAGTCCATTATGGTTCATTCACACCATGAAACCCTATGCCCCATAAAGCAACGTTCATGGAAGCTCTGTTCCACACAGATTAAAGCCGGCAAAAGTGTACTCAAAAATTATGTGTGAAAATTCTGGCAAGGAAATAAAAAACAAGCATGAATTGTTACATCAGAAAAACAACAATGAAAGAAAATGCACTAAAATTTTGGTTAAACTTTTTCTTTTTGCCTAATTAAAAGATTGTTTTGTATTTCCATGCTTTTCACAAATAAGGGTTACTTTCAAAATTGGAGAGAAAGTGCATTTTGGAAGCGAAATAAGCACACACACACACACATACACACACATGCACACACATGCACACACACATACACAAAATGCAGTCTTTGGTTGTGATGGGTGTAGGCTGCTGAGACCTGAGTCCCCGAGGCCACATGTGGAAGCCCTGGGAGTCCCTGTGAAGAGAGATGGCCCTGCCACTGACCCTGAGAAGGACACTGTCCAGCCTCCTGCTCAGCCAATCAGATGAGGATGGCAATACTGGTCCCACCTCTGACCCTGATAAGGAATCTCCCCGTCTTCCTCATGCCGTCATCAGATGCCCTGGGGGCCACCACCCCACATGGGGACATTGCACAGCAGTGGGGCATAGTCACCATCTTGGCTGAGGGATACATGTCCTGCCTTTCTGCGAGGGACTGCTACGTGGTGCTCTCAACCTGGCCTGTGGGCTGACAGTGGGTTATGGAGCACCTGTCAAATGTGCAAGGCCCCGAGCTCTAGGAGGAGTGCCCAGGATAGGCTGGGCAGCACCTAGACCTCTAGAGTGCCATATATGTTTCCGCCCGCTCCCTTTCCAGCCGCCTTTGCAATCTCATGCATTTGTGGTTGCCTTCTGTCCCTCACGGCCTTGTTTGAATCTAGCCTGCTGGCTTCCATGATGCCCATCACTTCATTGTCCTCTGCCTTTAGGCTAGAGAAGGGTCCTTAAAGACTTGTGTGCTTGCGATGAGAAATCCCATGAGATCTCGGAGCCAGGGGAGAGTCAAGGGAGGAACAGAGGCCTGGGGCTTTGTGGGCATCTGGGCCCAAGGGAAGGGTTATGCACAGTGGTGGAAACCCCGGCCCTTCTGAGTGGGTCGGCTTGAAAGTGAACATCATCTTAAAAATCGACAAGAGAATATGGTGTGATACTGAACTCCAGGACATGGCCCAGTGTGACACAGATCTGGATGCTCTCATTGAAGAAATCTCTTTCTGTCTTCAGCATCCACACCCACTGTTGGAGAGTAGCTTTGGGGGACAACAACTTGCCCTGTCCCTGTCACAGTGATTCCCCCTATGAGTCCTGGCTAAAGAATGAACACGTGACCCAGCTTGGGCCAATGAGACCTGAGAGCAGGACCCCTGGAAAAGACACTGTGAGTGTGAAGCTCAGACTTCAGCCACAGCATGAGGGAAGGAGCAGCCCTGGATGAGGCTGGCAGGACAGATGATGTCATAGAAGGATTGTGAATTCCACATGGAGGTTCCCTCCAATCCCTGTGCTTCCCAGGCATGGGGACCAACAGGTACCTTCTATTGTTCAAAGAGATTGACATGGAATTGTCTGACCCTTTTAATTGGCTCCAATAGGGTTATATTTTCACAAGTGACGGTGAGGATAATGCACGTGTTAGAGAAATAGTGAGAACTGGAGACTTGCTGGCAACCCCGGGGTGTACAGTTGTCCTAGATAAACCACCATGAAAGTTGTCAGAATCAAAATGAAGTCACTAACATTAAGAAAATCCTTTGGCTGGGGGCAGTGACTCATACCTGTAATCCCAGCACTTTGGGAGGCTGAGGCAGAAGAATTGTTTGATGACAGGAGTTCGAGACTAGCCTGGGCAACACAGCAAGATTTCATCTCTACCAAAAAAAAATTAACTGGGCATGGTGGTGCATACCTGTAGTCCCAGCTACTTGGGAGGCTGAGGCAGAAGGATGACCTGAGGCAGACCTGAACCCTGGAGGTCATGGCTGCCTTAAGCCATGATTGTGCCACTGTACTCCAGCTTGGTGACAGAATGAGACTCCAATTCAGAAGAGAAAAGAAAGTCTTGACAAATAGATCAGGGAAGGCCATAAAGGGAGGGTTCTCATGCTTGGATGCATGACAACAAAACTGTCACAAAAGACTGCAAAAGCCACAAGCTTGCACCAAGGCCATGGCAACCTTACACAAAAATATTTCTGCAGGAACATCTGCCTATCCAACCTCAGACTGGTGTCTCTGTTGTGACCAATCTTTACAGCCAAGGATAATTATTTATGTCATCCTCCTCATCTTTTCCTCTAAAACCCATGTCTTCCTTTCCCTCTCTGAATATGCACATAGTTTTTGATGGCCTGGGTATTCCCATTGAAAGGCCCTATTCCGGAGTCAACATCTTTTTCAAGTGAGCCTCTGTCTGTTTGTTATTTAGGTTGACACAACAAATACAACCATTTCCCCCAAGTGGCACAATGTAGAGGCCAAGTTGAAATCACAACTTGCAGAAAGCTGTGACATGAGGTGGCTGAATTGTAGCATCAAGGACAGCCCTAGAAGAAGCCTAGCTCCATCTTGATGGCCAATAATATGGGTTCCAGAGTCAAACTACCCTTGACTGACCTTGGCCTCTCTACATTCCAGTTGTTGACTTGGGACAACTCCAAAGAAGCCCCCAGCCAACTTCCCTTCCTGTCCTGCTGGCTCCCAGGAGCCCTGCCAATCCTTGGGAGATAGGAATGGCATAGGCCAATTGACAGGGACAAATCCACTCATCACTATGGCAAACGGAATGGGGGTGTCACCCCAGTTGGCTCAGACCAACGTAGAGGACCTGACAGGCACCACACTCTAGATAACTCAGCCATTGTTATTTTTGCTTCTTGCCCATATGCACAGCCTGTTTCTTTCCTGTCCTGCATGATATTGATTCATTAATTGACATTTCACATCATTGATAAGTATTCAAGTGAATATTGGCATTGAAGCTGTGGCCTCCCCATTGGACAATTTCTTGGACTGGAACCTTGATTGTAGGGGTAGAAGGGGTCTCACTTTACTCTTTAAAAGTGGAAAAAGGAATTCGAGACCAAGGGTGGGCAGAACCTGCCTTTCCCAGCCGGCCCATTTTTGAGAACAGAATCAGGACCACGTCAGCAGTACCTGTCCTAAGAAGTGGCCAACCGCTGCCATGCTGTAAATCATGACCAGATCAAGTTTAAATATGACACAAGGTGGGTGTCCCTCCTGCAGTGCTGCTGTGGCCACAGTTTCTTTTTTTTTTTTTTGAGTTGGAGTCTCACTCAGTTGCCCCGACTGGAGTGCAGTGGCCACTCCCGGCCACCGCAGCCTCAACCTGCTGGGCTCCGGCAATCCTTTCGCCTCAGCCTTCCAAGTAGCTGGAACTACAGGCGTGCGCTATCACGCCCAGCTAATTTTTTTGATTTAGTGTAGAGATGAGGTCTCGCCAAGTTGCCCAGGCGGGTCTCGAACCCACAGGCTCAGGCTATTCACTCACCTTGGCCTCCCAAAACGCGGGATTACAGGCTGAGCCACCGAGTCCGGCTATGTGCCCATAGTTTCTAAGCAGAAACTAAACTAAGCAAAACTGGGAGCATGTGGCTTACCAATGAGACAAAAGGTATGAAAGCTGTGATGGACACCAAAAGTTCTGACCCAGAGAGGGCCTTCCACATACCCCTGCAGGGCCAGTTACTCTGCACTCCCTAGAAGCAGGGCAGCAGTGGAGTGAGCTGAAAGTGGGAAAACATCTGGAGGTCAGAGAAGACCGATGTTCACACCCCATGTAAACAGGGACAGGAGGCTTGTGTGGAAAGGAATGGCGTGGGGCCCATGTCCAGATTAAGGAATCCAGACCCCAGGTTCAAAGCCAGGAAGTTCCTCTGGATGGGGGATAATGTGATTGTGTCATAAGTCTTAACAAGGCCTGAGGAACATCAGACCTCAATTACCACAAATAACACCGTCCTGCAGTGTATGGGAAGAAATCCCAGCAGTCTCCACTGTCCTCTCGCATGGCTCTTTAAAGAACACTCAGGAAACGTGAGATCAGTTGTAACGAAACGTAGCTCATGTTAACAGCCAATTAGGCAAAAGTCCACATGAACCAAGTGAGGAAAACCTGATATGTGAATATCTTTCAACCTGGAAACACTCGTAGTTTGGGTGTAATTCTTAATAAGCAGGTCTTCTTAAAATGATTGAACAGAGGGCTTATGTAAAAGATATGCCATGAAAATGAACTGGAACACATGAAACATTGGTTTCATGAAATCTCTAATGTTCAGTCCTCATTTGTATCAGTTAGAATGCCTTCAACACAGGCAAGGAGAACTTTTCTCATGGGCACAAACAATAAGACAACTCATTACATCCAACAAGCCACAGCAGGGTTCTGGGCTGAGTGTTTCAACATCCAGCAATGTCATCAAGGACCAGTCTTCTCCTCTCTCTGCTCAGCCGTCTTGGGTGGCCGAATCTGCCCCAGACTGACTTCCCTTGTAGTTCAGGATGGCTTTAGGAGCTATGGGTGTCAAATCCAGACATTTGAGACCCAGCGTCCAGTTGACCAAAACAAACCATCCCTTCACATAATTCTTTAGGAACCAGAAAACTTTTCCAGAAGTCTCCGCAGTCATCTCTCTATGACATCTTGGTCAGAACTGGGTCAGTGCCTACTGTGAGCCCATTGCCATAACTCCATGGTCACCATCAACAGCCCAGAGGAGCCCTGGGTGGGGTGTGATCACCTTAACATCAACTAGGAAAGGAGTTGACACTTGAACAAAATCAGAGTTTGGTCAGGAAGTTATTTGATTTCCATGATTCCAGATCAGCAGCTTCTAAAAAACCCTCAGTTCAGTTCTGACTTGAGTTGATCGGCAAAAAATGTTAAATACTTTTAAATTCAGATTATAGTGCCAGGTGCAGATAAAATCAGATCATAGCATCAGAGTCAGATGAACCCAGGTCATAGTCAGGATCAGATGAACTCAGGTCATAGTGTTGGGGTCAGATGAGCTCAGGTCATAATGTCTGGGTCCGATGAATTTAGGAGCTAGCAGTTAGGATGCTTTGTTCCAGATTTTGCTTAAATTCTAATCTGCTATTTCAAATGTATGCTAACTTACTTTTAGACACTCAGTACACACACCTTTTGAGGGCCAATCAATTGTAGATGTAAGGCTTACCTGTGTTTGCATTGGAACACATTTGTTAGCACAAATGCTGTATACATACTTCAATGGTGGTACTGGGATGTGCTTCAAAATGTCAAGTTTCTGTTGCTTCTTACAAAGCATTCAAATGTTATTTTAAGTATTCTGTCCTTTAATCTATATATATGAGATTGTTTTTATAAAGACATGTTGATTCAATTGTTTATGTACCTGAATAATACAATATAATTAATGTAATTCCAAAAGTGTAGAAATCTACAAATTCTGACAACTAAGTTCATGAACTTGCCTTTGTGCATTTACATTTTGGCAGCACTGTACAAACAACTTGGAAAAGTTTCATGATCTTGGTATATCAATGTCTCACAGCTGTGTTCATGTCAACATGTGGTGGGGTATTGCTGAGTAACTTGCTTGTTGCATATTTTTGTGTGCCATTGCAGGAATGTCAGAACTTGAATTAGAGTAACAAACAAACAAACACTAAATTTCTTGTGAAACTTGACAAGAGTAAAAACGAAATCAGGGACATGTAAGTCCAAGTTTATGGGAATAATGCCATGAAGAAAACAGCAGTGTACAAATGGATTAACTGTTTTTCTGAAGGGAGAGAAAGCATCACTGATAAAGAGAGGTTAGGACAGCTAGTAGCAAGTGGAACTAATGGAAATATTGCAGAAATTCACTGAATTGTGCATCAAAATCACTGACTGACTATGAGAAGCATAGCAGACCAAAAACATTGATAGAGAAACAGTTAAGAAAATCTTAACTGAAAATCTTGGCATGAGAGTGGTGTGTACAAAAATGGTCTCAAAGGAGCTCACCAATTAACAAAAGCAAAGAAGAGTCAAGGTTTGTCAAGACCTTTTGGAGAAGCAAGACAACGTTTTGGGTCATGTTATCACTGGTGATGAAACATGGGTGTATCAAGATGACCCTGAAACAAAGCATCAAAGTGCACAATGAAAGTCACCCAGTTCTCCACAACCAAAAAAGTTCTGTCAGTCCAAATCAAGAGTCCATGTTGCTAACTATTTTTGGTAACTGAGGGATTGTTCATGTTGAATTTGTACCAACTAGACAAACAGTTCACCAAATGTACTATTTGGACGTGCTGAAAAGGCTGCATGAAGAAGTTATATGAAAATGGCTTGAACTTTTCTCCAATGACTCATGGCTCTTGCATCACGACAATGTACCAGGTCACACAGCACTGTCTGTGAGGTAGTTTTTAGCCAGTAAACAAATAACCTACTCACCTGATCTGGCCCCCAATGACTTTTTTCTTTACCTGAAGATAAAGGAAATATTGAAAGGAAGGCCTTTTTGATGACATTCAGGACATCAAGGGTAATGCAATGACACCTCTGGTGGCCATTCCAGAAAAAAGAGTTCCAAAATTGCTTTGACGGATGGACTAGGCACTGGTGTCATTGCATAGTTTCCCAAGGGGAGTACTTTGAAGGTGACCATAATGATATTCAGCAATGAGGGATGGAGCACACTTTCTAGGATGAATTTGTGAACTCCTTTACCAGAACTTGTGGTCTGATTGACATTGAATATGGGGAAAAAAGAGTTGAACCACTTATGCCTAAACATATTTGAGGAGTCATCCTCATAAAAGAGTTCCAGCTCCCCAAAACAACCTATTTTACCTACTTTGTGAATATAGATTTATATGACAATGCTTTGATGTTTATCCTGAGGTATTTGGGGATGTGGCCAGTTTTCATCAACTCCCAAAGAAAAATTAAGCCAAATAACATTTCTGGCAGCTTCCCAAACTAGAGAGCTAACATTCATACTGTTGTGGCTTGGCATGAGAACTGCAATAACTGGGCAGGTCAAACAGTTTCTTTATATTCCATTTGGTTTATGAAAGAGGCTATTTGGCCAGAAGTTTCTAGAAACACAAATCTTACACTTAAAGAACAATCCTCCACCACCCCCACCCCACCCCCCATCATGGCTTCCTCCACTCATCTTTCCTTTCCTCTGTTTTGTCTTTCTCTCTAGGGAAGGAACTCCTGCCTTCCCTCCCTTGCTGACTCTGCAATACTCTGAAAACTGGCTTGCTGCTGTGGAAACAATGGCGGTTTTTTAATGTTCATTCCCATCTCTAGCCCATAGGTGACCTTGGAGTTGCTCACATCTGAGAGGCTCTCGGGAGCCAACCTCTCTTTAGCACTCTCCAGGGTCATGGAGAGGAGGCAGAGGCTGTGAGGCATCATGCTGTGAGCAGGTGTACTCTTCAGCATGTGCTGCTGTGTGTGCAGCAAGTTCACCTGGGTGCTTCCTAGAAAGGCAAGGCCTAGGGCTGCTGGAGAGCTTCCCAGCCTGGGACCCAGAGGTCTGTGCTGACGAGCCCTCAAGGGCATTCTGGTGCTCTCTCAGCATAAAGACCACTGCCTTTCTCCCAGGAAGGAGCTACATTTCACTAATTATAAAAATGAGTCTATATGAATGTTTGGTGAGTGTGTGTGTGTGTGTGTGTGTGTGTGTGTGTGAGAGAGAGAGAGAGAGAGAGAACAAGCGAGCGAGAGGTGATACTAAGCCTGAGCACCCAAGAGAAGGCAAAGCCATGACTGTGGTTGTGGCAGGACTGGTTTGGCAGACTGAGGTAAATGAATCATTTTCAGATGCAGACAGTTTTGGGGAATTCCACAGCGATCTTTTCTGTAGCCGAAGGCAACAGCTCCCAGGTCCTCATTCTATACACAGTAAAGACAACATCAAAACAAAAGGCCTAGTGATGGCTATGTGCATTGCTGGACTGTGCAGTGGAGTCTGCACCAGAGGGGTGAGGCAGGCAGCCTCAAACCCAACCAGAACCAGGGAGGTGATGGGAAATCATCTCATGGCAGCCTCCTGGGGAGGATGGGGAGTGAGAGGGACTCGGGGTCCTCACAGGCCTTTCCAAGACCTTATTTTCTGGGAGAAAACAGGTGTTCCACCCTTGCCTGTGTGATCTATGTGGATACATGCCAGGCCACCAGGGCACCATGGTAGGGCTCTTCCCCTAAAGTGTGGTGAACTAATAAATGATTTGTGAATGTAAATCAGAGCACTTTAAGTTCCATTCTCCTCCATGCCATTTGAGCAACTACTTAAGCCAGATGTGCTATTAAACCTCAGGGTATTCTGTGTCTGTACCAGTCAGGGTTCTCTAGAATAGCAGAACTAGTGGGAGAGAGCTATTATATGGAATTATACCATGAGATCTGTTACAAGGAATTGTCCAATGCTATTACAGAGGCAGAGAAGTCCCTCAATCTGCTATCTGTTAGCTGGAGATCTAAAAAGGCTGGTAGGAAAGCTGGTGGTGTCATTGAAAGGTCTAAGAGCTAGAGGGTCAATGCTGTAGACTCCAGTACAATCTGAAGGCCTGAAAACCAGGAGACCTAAGGGCAGAGGAGGGTTGACATTTCAGCTCCAGCCATCAGGCAGAGCCAATTCAAACTTCCTCTCCTTTCTGTTCTATTCAGGCCATAGACAGATAGGATTGGGTGACATCCACTCACATTGGGGAGACCGACCTGTTTTACTCAGCTAACTGATTCAAATGCTAATCTCTCTGGAAACACCCTCACAGACACTCTTAGAAATGATGCTTAACCAGCTATCTGGACACCCCATAACTCACTTAAGTTGACACATAAATTAACCACAGTCCAACCCTTGTCAACTTGGCACCCCCATTCATCTCTTTAAATTAGACTCATGTGCTCTCCAAATAAAGACAATAACAAGGTCCTAATTCCCCCTGATGTGATGCAAATACCTTGTTAAAACCAAAAACGATCTAAACCCTCTCCCGAAAGAGGAGGCAGGGTCCTTGAGTATTTCTTCTTCTCTTTGATACTCCATAATTTGCAGCTTGCATAGAAGCCTAGACCTGCCACAGAGCCCTCTCTTGTCCTGGGCCCCCCTCAAACTAGAAACTTTTCAGGTCATTCAATAAAGGAATTGGAGTAACACACCCAAATAAGAAATATGTTGCTTCTGAAAACTGAAGAGGCCCACTAGGCATTGTGTTTCCTTTTTGGTTGTAGGAGGGACAGATGCAAAAAAGTATCCTTTGCTTTAGATGGGACATCTCAGAATGGCCCCATACCACCCATACCTAGGATTTCACTGAGGCAGAAGGCTCTGAAATGTCATGGGATTTATTCCCACTCTCTGGAATGCACATGTCTTGCCAATAAGCCTAGAGTGGTGCCTGCTTGCTCACTAGGTTCAATAAGCGTAATGCCATCCATGTAATGTTTACTGTGTGATATCTTGCAGAAAGGACAGGCGATTCAGAATGCTGTGAACTTAAAGGATAACACCGGGTTACACCCTGAGGGAGGACAACAGAGGTGTAATGCTGGCCTCCTCAGTTGGAAGCAAGCTGCTTCTGGTGGTCTCTGTTATCAGGGATGGAGAAAAAAGCATTTTCCAGTTCAATAGCTGCAAGCCAGGTACAGGTAGAACATCCCTAATCGAAAAATCCAAAATTGAAAATGCTCCAAAATTTGAAACACTTTGAGAGCCAACATGACAACCTAAGTGGGAAATTCCACACCCAATCTCATGTTACAAGTGTACAAAATCATTTCTAAAATTGCCTTCAGGCTGTGTGGATAAGGCATATATAAAACATAAATAAATTTTGTATTTAGATTTGAGTCCCCTCTCCAAGATATCTCACTATGTGTAAGCAAATATTCCAAAGTTCTAATGCAATCAAAATTGGAAGCACTTCTGGTCCTGAGGATTTCAGAGAAGCCCTGCTCAGCTCGCTCCAGGAGATGTGTTGATTTGTTCAAGCAATGAGACGGCATCTGGCACAGTGGCTGCAATTGCAGTTGCCACTTGGTGAAGCCTGCAATGACACACTGTCATTCTCCAAGTTCTGTCATCTTTGGCACAAGCCTGCAGGCAAATAGGACGGGGATGTGAGGGGAGTCCAGTCCTTGAGGCAGTACCAATCTCTGTCGCCCCTCCAGAATGTGGTATTTTTCTTGGTGTGCTAGTTTTCTAGATGGAAGCAGTTTTAATGACTTCTGCTTGGCCTTTCCCATCATAGTAGCCTCCACTCCCCAAGGCAGGGAACCAGCGTGGGGACTCTGCTGTTGCTGGGTACATCCACTCCAATCGCACCTTCCAAAACTGGGAAATGACCACAGCACAGGTTCTGGGCCCACCCGCCCTCTGTGAGGTGAACCTCTGCTAAAATTCCACCAAGCACCTAATCTCCAAAGCCCCTCCTCTGACTGGTGGGCTACAGTGATGCTTCCCTGGAGCTGGTATCACTTCAGAGCCAGTGTTCCATAGTCTCCTACAAGACTGCTTATTTCCTCTTTCCCAACGCCCAGTCACCCTGATCAAAGGCTCCAGGTTCCTGTATGGAAAGCTAAAAGAAAGAATAGCAGGATGAAATGTCAATAGTGTTCTGGTGTCCTTCCTCAAAGTGTCCTGGGCTCCCCTTCCTCCAGGAGGTTCTGAGCCTGAAAACTGGCTCAATTCTGGGAATTGACTGAGGAACCATGAACCGCTGTTCTGTGATTCAGGTTAGACTTATATTAACTTCACCAGAACGTTTCTGCTTATACCAGTGACGTAAGAATTTAGTGGGTGTCCTATCTATCTTAGAAACACCATGATCTACCAGTTGACACCATAGGTCTGGGGAAGTCAGACATTCTATTGGCTGCTGTGACTCTGCTGCCCATAGACAAACCACGCCCACCTTGTCTTGGTGGTTGTGTGCCCCTGCCCCGCTCCAGCCACCCTAGGATCCAGTTCCTCCCATTGTGCCCCTGAAAGGTCTGCCCTGCAGAGAAGAGGGACTGCAGCTGACATGTAAAATTAACCATCACAGAATAATTTAATTGAGTCTTTACCTACTAGTGAAATGAAAAGTCATTGCTGTGTTTCAGAGAAGGAAACAGACCCCAGAGGCTGTGGGGTTAGTCTGTGGTCAGACAGCTGGGATCTGAGCTGGGAACTGACAGGGGACCTGCCTCTAAGGTCCTTCCTGTCACTCCCCAAGCTGCACTCACAGAAACCTCAGTTAAATATTTCTCTATTCTACATCATGTCCAAATGTGATCAGGAGCATCACCTATTATTCTATGAAAAAAAATCAACATGTTCTTGAGCAAAGTCACTAGATTCTATCTTGAACTGAAAGGTCTTTCTAAAATAAGCAGAATGGGGGAGATGTTGCTTTAAAAAACAAGTTAGAGCTGCTTCTGGCCACCAAATGCCATGCCGTTTCTAGCACTATTTCCAATCTGTGGTGCAAACAGACAACTGGTGATATTCAAATCTCCAGATTGTATGGTCCAGGGTCTCAGAAAACCTGTTTAACTGTTGAATTAACTAAAAATAGAAAAAAAACAAAAAATAAATTACTTTCTTGCCTTACAGCTATCCCTTCCATCTCACCAACCCACAGTCACATAAACAAAGAGGAAAGAAGGAAGGAAGGAAGGAGGGAGAGAGAGAGAGAGAGAAAGGAAGGAAGAAAGGAAGGAAGAAAAGAAGGAAGAAAGGAAGGAAGAAAATCAGGGCCTGGGATTTCATATCAGTGATATTAATGAACCAGGTAGTATTCCAAGCTTGCAATATGTTCC
>CAUYQG010277265.1:0-22148 GCA_963574415.1 Tarsius wallacei
AAGTGTTCAAAGTGCACAGCTAGTAAGCAGAGGAGCCATGACTTAAACCCAGGCATTCTGCCTCCAGAGCCAACTTGTCCTATCTTTAGATAAGCAGGGACCTCAGTAATGTTGCTGCTGTAACTATTGTATCCAGCATTGTAGCTGTCTGTGGTTTTGGGTCTATCCCCTGAATTCTGAGCTTAGTGAAGATAAGAAGCTCATCTTAATCACCTTACATCTCCAGAGACCCACATAGTACTTATAGTACTCATTAATATTTGCTTAATGGCTGAGAATATTCCCTCTCTTCATTAATCAATCAGTAGCTCTTTATCGACCATTTCCTGTAGGCGAGCTTTGACCTAAATCCTGGGAGGAATGCGAAATACAACTCTGCCTCTGTAAACGGAAGATTGGGCGTGTGTGGGGGTGCATTCCAGAGCACTGTGTCATTGGCAGAAACTTCTACACAGGAGGCTTAAACAATACAGGTGGCTTGGGATGTTTTCCAAGCTGAGATTCCCACCCCTCCCCCGAGGGGGTCACTCCCTTCATCTCATGCATGCAGAACAAGGTGACAGATTCCCTACTCCTGCCCAGTGCAGGAACCATTCCTAGCTCTTCAGTCCCTCTGTAATCTAGAGGGATGCATCTTTCTTGCTGGGGCAGCCAGTTTATGGGAGCCTAGAAAGACAGAGGAAAAAGATTGGAGCTGGAAAAGGACCTCAGAAAATCACTGCTGCCCCAACACTGCTGTGGCTCATGCCAGTAATCTCAGCACTTTGGGAGACCAAGGCGGGAGAATCTCTTGAACCCGGGAGTTTTGAGACCAGCCTGGACAGCATAGCAAGACTTGTCTCTAAAAAAATAAAAAAATTAAAATTAGCTGGTGTGGTGATGCATGCTTATAATCCGCTAGTGGGAAGACTACGTTGGCAGAATCACCTGAGCCCAGAAGTGAGACCCCCAACTCAATAAATAAATAGGTAGGTAGATAAATAAATAAATAAGTAGTTCAGATCTTATTACAGTCTTGCTTGGCAACCCTCCAGTGGCATCTCACTGTACTTGGATGAAGACCAGAGTTCATCCCAACCTCCCAGGCCTGTGATCTGGTACTAGCTGTCTTTCCCATCATTCCACCCTCCCTTACTCCACTCAAGCTACATGGGTTCCTTGCTGTTCCTGGATCCTGGCATTCTTGTCCTTGCCCAAAGCCTTTGTAGTTTCTGTTCCCTCTGCCTGGAACATTCTGCCCCTGGTGTTTCCTTTCTGGGTCTTACAGTTGGTCCAGCTCACAGGTCACCTTCTCTAAGAGGTTTTCCTTGACTATCGGTTGAAAATTGCCAAGTGACTTCTAGCTCATTCTTTAGGCTTTACTTTCATGCACTTTTGTCATAGCAACATCTAAATTGTTTGTTTACTTGTTTTTTTTTAATCTGTCTCTGTCTCTTCTACTAGAATATAAACCTCAGGACTATAGAGACTTTGGTTTATTCATCATTGTATCCCTTGTGTCTGCAACTATTCTTTGCAGGTAGTAAACATTCAGTGAATAATTTTTGGAGTGAATGAATAAAGAGATAAACAAACCTTAGAAAAACTGAAGCCCAGAGAAGAGAAGCTAATGAGAATAGTGTTCTTCTTCTTTTTTTTTTTTTTGAGTTGGAATCTCACTCTGTCCTGTAGGCTAGAGTGCAGCGGCATGCTCAAGGCAACCGCAGCCTTAATCTGCTGGGCTCAGGTGATCCTTCCACCTCAGTCTTCCAAGTAGCTGGAAACACAGGCACGCACCACCACACCCGGATAATTTTTTTTTTTTTTTTTTTTTGAGTTGGAGTCTCACTCTGTCACCCAGACCAGGAGCGGCCACTGCCGCCTCAACCTGCTGGGTTCCGGTGATCCTTCTGCTTCAGCCTTCCAAGTAGCTGGAGCTACAGGTGCACGCTACCACGCCCAGCTAATTTTTGATTTATTGTAGAGATGAGGTCTCACCAAGTTGCCCAGGAGGGTCACGAACCCGCGGGCTCAGACATTCCACTCACCTTGACCTCCCAAAGTGCTGGGATTACAGGCTAAGCCACCAAGCCTGGCCAGTTTTTTTATTTATTGTAAAGATGAGGTCTCGTCAAGTGGCCCAGGCTGGTCTCGAACCCCTAGACTCAGGCAATCCTCTCACCTCAGCCTCCCATAGTGTTGGAATTACAGGCATGAACCACAGCGCCCGGCAATAGCATTCTTCTAATTTACCTTTCTGGTTTTTTTGGGGAGGGGGGGTTGAGTTGGAGTCCTACTCTGTCACCCAGGCTGGAGTGCAATGGCATGCTCACTGCCACTACAGCCTCAAACTGCCTCAGCCTTCCAGGCAGCTAGAATTACAGGCATGCGCCACCATGCCCAGCTAATTTTTTGATTTGTAGAGATGAGGTCTCACGAAGTTGCCCAGTTGGGTCTCGAACCCCTGGACTCAGGCAATCCTCTCACCTCAGCTTCCCAAAGTGCTGGGATTACAGGCGTGAGCCACCGCACCCAGCAATAAAATTCTTCTAGTTTACCTTTCCATTTTTTTGAGTCAGGATCTCACTGTCATTCATCAGGAGTGAAGTGGCATGGTCACAACTTACTTCAGCCTCCACCCCCTGGGCTCAGGTATTCCTTCCACCTCAACTTCCCGAGTGGCTGGGACTATGGGCACATGCCACTAAGCACAGCTGATTTTCTAAAATATTTTTTGTAGAGATGAGGTCTTGCTATGTTACCTAGGCTGGTCTTGACCTCCTCTTGCCTCAGCCTCCCAAAGTGCTGGGATTGTAGGCATGAGTCATGTAGGTACCAAGCACTGTATTCAGTAATTTATATATATATATATATATTTATCTGTCTTTTTTTTTCTTTTTTTTTTTGAGTTAGAGTCTCACTCTGTTGCCCAGAGTCGAGTGCAGTGGCCGCTCCTGGCCACCGCAGCCTCGACTTGCTGGGCTCCTGCGATCTTTCTGCCTCAGCCTTCCAAGTACCTGGAACTACAGGCGCGCGCTACCACACCCGGCTAATTTTTTGATGTATTGTAGAAATGAGGTCTCACCAAGTTGCCCAGGCGGGTCTCGAACCCGCGGGTTCAGGCAATCCACTCACCTCAGCCTCCCAAGGTGTGGGATTACAGGCTGAGCCACCGAACCCAGCTCAGCCTTTCAAGTAGCTGGAACTACAGATACGCACAACCGTGCCCAGCTAATTTATTTATTTATTTTAGAGACAAGGTCTTGTCATGTTGCCAAGGCTGGTCTTGAACCTCCACTGGACTCAGGCAATCTTGCCTCCGCCTCTAAAGTGCTGGGATTATAGGGATGAGCCACCATGCCCGGCTTTTTTTTTGAGACACAATCTTGCTTTGTTGCCCAAGCTGGAATCCAGTGGTACAGTCACAGCTCACTGCAGCTTTAATCCCCTGGGCTCAAGGAATCCTCTTGCCTCACCCTCCTGAATAGCTGGGACTACAGGTATGTACCACCATGCCTGGCTAATTTTTAAAATTTATTATAGAGATAGGGTTTCGCTCTGTTGCCCAGGCTGATCTCAGACTCCTGACCTCAAGCAGTCCTCCCATGTCAACCTCCCTAAATGCTGGAATTATAGACATGATCCACTGTACCTGGCCTATGTGCATTATTTTTGCCATATAGCTCTAATTTAATGGATTGTTTGGAACATCATTTTTATATACACCACTGTAGCATTTAAAAGTTAATGGGACCAACCCTTTGTTATTAGAACCTTACTTTTTTTTTGTGGGGGTTTTTTGGTTTTTGAGTAAGAGTCTCACTCTGTTGCCCAGGCTAGAGTGTAGTGGCTGACTCCACCTGCTGGGCTCGGGTAATCCTTCTGCCTCAGCTTTCCAAGTAGCTGGAACTACAGGCACACGCCACCACGCCTGGCTAATTTTTTAAATTTATTGTAGAGATGAGGTCTCACCAAGTTGCCTAGGCTGGTCTCTAATCCCTGGGCTCAAGCAGTCCTCTCACTTCAGCCTCCCAAAGTGCTGGGGGTATAGACATGAGCCACCGCAGCCGACTTCCTTACTCAGTTTTATAGAGTTGGAAGCAATTTAGGAAAATTCATACAACCAAAAGGATAATATAGCTAAGAGAGTCAGGTGAAAGGAAAATATGGATAAGAAGACAAGAACCAAGACTAAAAGTTCACCCAGATGTATAGCACACAAGTCCCTTTGAACTGGGCAAAGTTTTTCTACGATTCTTGATCATAGTTTAATATTGCCTAGAATCTTGAAAATGATGGTTTTTTTAAAAAGTTAAAAAGTTGCTGGACTCGGTGGCTCAGCCTGTAATCCCACGCCTTGGGAGGCTGAGGTGAGTGAATTGCCTGAGCCCGTGGGTTCGAGACCCACCTGGGCAACTTGGTGAGACCTCATCTCCACAATAAATCAAAAAATTAGCCGGGCGTGGTAGCACGCGCCTGTAGTTCCAGCTACTTGGGAGACTGAGGCGGAAGGATGGCCGGAGCCCAGCAGGTCGAGGCTGCGGTGGCCGGGAGCGACCACTGCACTCCAATCTGGGTGACAGAGTGAGACTCCACCTCAAAAAAAAAAAAAGTTAATCACACATAGGGCCTTGGGATTGCCCCAGACTGCTGGCTCACTTCCTGCCTCTCATCACCTGGGCTCTGGATTGAGGCAGTGCGATCCCCTCTTCCTGCCAAAGGGGCTAATCCAACAGGGAGGAGCCTGGACCCCTCCTCAGCCCTCTCGGGACCTTGACAACTTTATCTCAAGGAGCCTTTTTCCCAGGTTTATTAATTTAATTGAGATATTGCCATTGAAGATCCAGTTCTTTTCTCAAGATACTTTCAATTAAACTAGAGCAAAAAGACATCATGCACATGAAAAGAGATCCTGTAAAAGCCAACAAGAAATGCTAAAGGCCAAAAGAGGGAAGGACTTCACAGGAGAGGTGAGATGCGCACCGGGCCTACCCAAGGCAGGGCAAAGGGGCTGATGCTCCCAGCAGGGGGTCCTTGTGAGCTGAAGTTTGCAGAGAGAGACATATTCTCAAGAAGAGACCCGTGGGCAAGTGGCTGTCCAGTGTGAAGCATGTGTGGAGGAGTGTCCTTATTAGATGGTAAAGCTCAGAAAGCTCAGCTGGAGCCAGGTTTGCAGGGGCCATATGTGCCAGGGGAAGAGTCCAGGGTCCTTCTCAGCTGCCCGGTATCCCAATAGTGAGTCACTGACAGGCACAAATGCCCATCCTAGCCACCCGTTGGATCACTGATTCCCAGGTGGCAATACCAGCTTTGCAATTGAGAGCCAGAGACTTGAATTAACAGTGAGCAGAGGAGTAAGTGTGGGGCTATTGTCCCTTTAGCCTTTGGCCATCTCAGGTGCATTCATTCATCTGGCAATTCAGCAGATGTGTACTGAGTATCAGCCATGTGCCAGACCCTGTGCTAATAAGTGCAGGAGTGCTGTGATGAACAAAATGTTCAGGGACATTGCTGTCATAGAACTCTTATTTTAGTGGAAGAGACTGCTAGCCCAAGAACCAAACAAATAAGAGGATTTCAGATCGTCGATTAAATGCTATAAAAAAGGAAACTGAGTAATAAGACTATCTAGGAAGCAACTGCATACACAGTAATCCCAGAAGGCTTCCCTGAGGAGTTGACGTTCGAGTGGAATATAAATTGAGAAGAAAGAGCTAGCCTGGAGGTACATAAACTTGCTCATCTGATACTAGGACCCACTCAGATACTCGGCCCTGACATCATTGGGCCCAGTGTGTGCCTTTTTTTCCTTTTGCATTATAGATGAAGATGAGCTTTTGAATCTTCCCTCCAGAGATTTAGTGGGAATAGTAGTGATTGCTGTTTATTGAGCACCTAGTCCATGCCCGGTACCTGCATGCATTTCCTCACTTAATTCTCTCACCTGGCCTGGGTGGGAAGTAGTCTGTTGGCCCTACTTTCTTCTCCATTGAGGAAACTGAGGTTTAGAGAAATGAAGTTGCATCCCAGGGCCTGGCAGCATGAAAGTGGTGAAACCTGGATTCAGATCTAGATTGTTTGACTCTAAAGCCAGGCTTCTTCTATAGCTCCACCCTTGGAATAAATGAAGCGTTGTTTGTTTGGGGTGTGCAAAAAGCCGCTTAGCAAAGGAGAGTTGGGGGAGCATCTTGGTTTGAGGGTCTTGAAGGACATCTTCTATCCTCCCAACTGCGAGGACTCTTTCGGCTCATCTGTGAGAGGATGCTTCCAGAGCCTGGGGTTACTGCAGACCTTGGCCAGAAACATGTTCGGACTTAGCCAGCTGAGTATCCCCCAGTTTCCTGCTTTTACCATCTCAGCTGCTGGTCAGGAGGTTTGGGAAGGTGACATCATCTAGCTGAATCAGCTACTGCTTCTAGACACATTACGGGAACTGAAAGTCATTGCTTCTTCCTTCCCGCTCTACAAGTGTCTTCAGAGTGAGACTAGGGTATGGGTGTTCCACCTGTCTGCAGGGTCCTGGCTGGAACTGTGCTTGCTGCTTTTAAAGAGCTAAAAGGTTTTAAAAAGTGTGTTTGTGAGAAAAGCTGTTCCTCAAGGCTTCTCAAGCTCAGGGAACAGAATGCCCTTGACAGGCAGGAGGATTCACAGGAATGGCTTCCACTGCCTCCGTCTACCATATGACCTTGGCAAGAACTCCTGACTTTTCTGATATCCTTTGCCTAAGTCAGAAGTTCAAGCCCAGCACTGCAGGATGAATCAACAGAACATTCTTTGTGAACTTTGACCTTAAGACTTTTAGAGTCTGGTAAAGGGGCCAGAAACCCTGCTGACGTTTCAGAGCAGAGCAGCTGCCACACTATGATCTGTTGGAGATCTCCCTTGGACCCGGTGACTGAAAAGGAAAAAAGGAAATGCCTTGCATTTTTAAAAAGAAAGAAAATCTAAAGAAAGTAAAAAAAAGATGGCTCAGTGCCAAGCAGGTAGGACAAGTGACAACTTGCCCTTGATTTTGCCTCTCTCAGCTTCACTATTTGCATGTGTAAAATGGATGTCACAGGTTATGTGGCTCCTTGGGTCATTGGAACGTTATAAGAGAACACATGTAAAGCATTTGGCAGTGCACCAGCTCCCATGGAGTGCTCAGTGGATGGTAGCCCTGTAGATATGTTCTCAGTAAAGGGACAGGCCACTGGGTGAGCTTGGGAAAGGCTTCCTGAAAAAGATCGGCACTGGACTTTGGAGCCTGGGTAGGACGTGGGTGGATGCTGGCTGGAAGCAGCCTGTTTAAGTGGGAAGAGCACAGGCTTTGGATGCTGGCAGTCTTGAGCAGGTGACTTGACCTCTCAGAGTCTCTGTTTTCTCCTCTGAAATGTGGATGCCACTAGAGCACAGCTCACAGGACTGTTGGGAGGATCAATGAGGAGTTGCACTGATAAGCGTAAGCCACTGACTAGAGTCCCCAGCCTGAGCTGTTGCTGTTTTATGACTGGCCGAGAAATTACCTGGTCAAAGACTGGAAAGGAGAGTACAAGAGGGCACAGTTATTACTCATTCCCTCTCATCTGCCATCATCTCCCCCTAGACAACTATAGCATCCTCCTCCCTGGTCTCCCTGCTTCTGCCCTTGCTGCCATCTAATCTTTTATCCACATGGCTACCAATGATCCTTTTAAATGTATGTTGAATCAGGCATGTGGCTCAAGCCTGTAATCCCAGCATTTGGGAGGCCGAGGTGTGAGGATTGCCTGAGCCTGCAGGTTCGAGACCAGTCTGGGCAACATGTTGAGTTCTTGTCTCTACAATAAATAAAAAATTAGCTGGGTGTGGTAGCATGCACCTGTAGTTCTGGCTGCTTGGAAGGCTGAGGCGGAAGGATCGCCGGAACCCAGCAAGTCAATGCTGGGTGACCATGAGAGTGCCACTGCACTCCAGCCTGTACAACGGAGTGAGACTCTGACTCAAAAAAAAAAAAAAAAAAATGTAGGTTGGATTCTAACTGGGTGTGGTGGCTCATGTCTATAATCCCAGCACTTTGGGAGGCTGAGGTGAGAGGACTTGTCTGAGCCCAGGAGTTTGAGACCAACATGGCAAGACCTTGTCTCTGCAACAAATTTAAAAACTAGCTGGATGTGGCGATATACGCTTGTAGTTCCAGCTACTTGGAAGGCTGAGGCGGAAGGATTGCCTGAGCCCAGCAGGTCGAGGCTGCGATAGCCATGACTGGATGACTGCATTCCGGCCTGAATGACAGAGGGAGACTCTGACTCAAAAAAAAAAGTGCCAGGCGTAGTGGCTTACACCTATAACCCCAGCACTTTGGGAGGTCGAGGTGAGAGGATTCTATGAGTCCAGAGGTTCAAGATCAGCCTGGGCAACTTGGCGAGACCTCATCTCTACAATAAATCAAAAATTTAGAGCCGGGCTCGGTGGCTCAGCCTGTAATCCCGCGCTTTGGGAGGCTGAGGTGAGTGGATTGCCTGAGCCCACGGGTTCAAGACCCACCTGGGTAACTTGGCGAGACCTCATCTCTACAATAAATCAAAAAAATCAGCCGGGCGTGGTAGCACATGCCTGTAATTCCGGCTACTCGGAAGGCTGAGGCGGAAGGATTGCCGGAGCCCAGCAGGTCGAGGCTGCAGTGGCCGGGAGCGGCCACTGCACTCCAGTCTGGGCGACAGAATGAGACTCCAACTCAAAAAAAAAAAAATTTAGCTGGGCGTGGTGGTGTATGCCTGTAGTTTCAGCTACTTGGAAGACTGAGGTGGAAGGATCTCTGAGCCCAGCGGGTCGAGGCTGTGGTGGCCGGGAGCGGCCACTGCACTCCAGCCTGGACGATGGAGTGAGACTCCAACTTAAAAAAAAAAAAAGTATGTTGGTTTCTGTCATTCCTTGGTTCAAAACCCTCCAGTGACTCTTCATTCATGAGGAAAAAAGCCAAAATGTATACAATGCAGAGACAGATGACTGAGTGACCTTGGTGGACCAGCAGTGGAAAGGACAGTCACCTGAGTGACTAAGTGTCCTAGAGTTCAGTGAACCTGGGCTCCACCACCAGGCTCATTCCTTCTCAAAACCAGCCCTGTTTCAGCTTCGTGTCCCTGTGTGTGTGTGTGCGTGCATGTATGCAGACACAAGTGGATGTCACAGTGGTGATGCCGTGTACCCAGGACATTTCAAAATAGAGAAGAACATTACCCACTGCTTTGGGGCTACCAAAGGTCGTCAGGCTGAGAGAGCCAAGGGCACTCAGGCAGCCTTCCTCCCCTCTGAGTCATTTCCTGAGGAATATTGGTCACTCATTCATTTGTTCATTAGCAAATATTTACTGAGTTTCTAACATATATCAGTCACTGAGCTAGAAGTTGGGCATAAAGTCTGAACAAACCAAAGTCCCTGTTCTTACTGAGTGGATGTTCCAGGGGGTGACAGGTTCTCAGCAAACTAACTTGTCAGGTAGTGTTAAGTGCTGTAGGAAAAAGTAAAGCCAGGGAAGGGGGTTTGGCATGGAAACAGGAAGGGTGGGAGTTGGGAGTTGGGAAAGCCTCTGATAAGGGATATTGGACCTCACTGCAGTAAGGGACGACCTGTGCAGATACCTGGGAGGAGAGCCTTGCAAGCAGAGGGAACAGCAAGAACTAGAGCAAGTACAGAGACACTCCAACAGAGTTGAAGTGAAATGTGGCTGGAAGGCCAGTGTGGCTGCAGCAGAGTGAGGCACTGGTGGAACCAGGTCTCAGAGGAAGCCAGGGACCAGGTCTGTAGGGCTACACAAGCTTGCTTTTATTCTGGGTGGTGGAAAGGCATGGATGATTTTTGAGCCAGGAAGGATCCAACTTAGGCCTCAGGACAAATCATACGGGAAAAGAGGGAGCAAGAGGCCAGTGAGAAGCAGGTGGGGGAAGATGGCAGCTTGTGCTGGGGTGGAAGTGGGGTGCAATGGGCAGAGAGCTTCGACTTAATTTGATGGTTGGGCCAGCTGGATTTGCTGATGACTGGGTAAGAGGTGAGAGAGGGAGGGTGGGGTCCAGGTTTTTGGCTTGAGGATCTGGAAAGTCCTTGCTGCCCTTAAATGAGAAGGGGATGATGCCATGACTAGTGGTGGTTTCCTGCTAGGGCTATGGAGTCGGACTGCCTGCATTCAAATACTGGTTAGCTTACTGTTTAGAGTCAGGGTCTCACCCTGTTGCCCAGGCCAGAATGCCGTGATACAATTACAGCTCACCGCAGCCTCAAACTCTTGAGCTCAAGCAATCCTTCCTCCTCATCCTCCTGAGTAACTGGTACTACAGGCACATAGCACCACACCTGGCTAATTTTTTTATTTTTTGTGGAGATGAGGTCTCATTATGTTGCCCAGGCTGGTCTCAATCTCCTGGGCTCAAGCAGTTCTCCTACCTCAGCCTCCCAAAGTGTTGGGATTTACAGGCATGAGCTACCATACTGGGCCTGATTTGTTTTTTTTTTGTTTTTTTTTTTTACAACATTCTTATTGATTGATTGATTGATTGATTGAGGCACCATCTTACTGTGTTGCCCAAGCTGAACTCTGCATTGTAGCAATCTTTGCCACCATACCCAGCTGACCGTTTTGACTTTGGGCAAGTGCTTAACTTTACCAAACCTCAGTTTTCTTAAATGAAAGCCTACTGTCTAGGCCATAGGCAGTTGGTAATGTGAACACCAAATGGGGGTGACATGGCTTAGGACAATGCCTAATAAACCCTCAGTAAGAATTAGCTCTGATCATTATTATTACTGTTGGAAAGCAGAAAGTCCCATGGCCTAGCAAGCCTCCAGAAAGCAGGCAGCAGTCCCACTCCACCTCTGCCACCCACTCAAGGAGCCCACCCTCCAAGAGGCAGCTCAGACACCATCTGTCCAGCAGAGAAAAGCCACTGGGAGACAGCTTTCAGGGAGCATTAGATAGATGAGCCCTTCCCAAGAAACCTAATCTCATTCTCAGCAGGTGTTAATCCCACCATGTCCCTTGGTATCTGAGCCAGCCCACCCACTTCCTTCCCCACCCCC
The DNA here is from genome assembly GCA_963574415.1 of Tarsius wallacei. NCBI lineage: Eukaryota > Metazoa > Chordata > Mammalia > Primates > Tarsiidae > Tarsius > Tarsius wallacei. Next base: position 11,011 of record CAUYQG010277265.1, read on the forward strand.
ATTCTGGGTCCTAGACCCTCTTCCCCCTCTCACTAGCTCCAAGCTGACACCAACAAACTTCCTTACCAGATGGAGGGGCTCTCACAGGCCCACCATCTCTCTAAGTCCAGTCCCTCACATATATCAGGTCACCAAGTGCTACAGGTGCCACCTGTCCAGAACCCCCCCCACACACACACAGGTGCCAGTTCCTGGGCGTGGTGCTTCATCCAGGCTGGAGCCAGCTGGAGCCAGGAACTCCCACTGTGCCCCAGCTGCTGCCTGCCCTTCCACCCACAGGCAGAGAAACAAGCTTAACCCTTTGGACACTACATATGTAGAGTTCGTGGCTGTAGTGTTTTAGTACACTTTTAATTTTTTCCAGTGATGTGTTTTTGGTTTTTTGTTTTGAGTCAGAGTCTCACTTGGTTGCCCAGGCTGGAGTGCAGCGGCACCCTCACAGTCACCACAGCCTCGACCTGCTAGACTCAGGTAATCCTTCTGCCTCAGCCTTCCAAGTAGCTGGAACTACAGGAATGTGCTACCATACCTGGCTAATTCTTTGATTTATTGTAGAGATGATGTCTCACCAAGTTGCCCAGGCTGGTCTCGAACCCTGAGCTCTGGTAGTCCTCTCACCTCAGCCTCCCAAAGTGCTGGGATTGCAGGCGTGAGCCACTGTGCCTGTCTGTACACTTTTTATTTTATTTTTTTATTTTTATTTATTTTTTTTTTTGAGTTGGAGTCTCACTCTGTCGCTCAGACTGGAGTGCAGTGGCCGCTCCCGGCCACCACAGCCTCGACCTACTGGGCTCAGGCGATCCTTCCGCCTCAGCCTTCCATGGAGCTGGAACTACAGGCGCGTGCTACCACACCCGGCTAATTTTTTTATTTATTGTAGAGATGAGGTCTCTCCAAGTTGCCCAGGCGGGTCTCGAACCCACGGGCTCAGGCAATTCACTCACCTCAGCCTCCCAAAGCGTGGGATTACAGGCTGAGCCACCGAGCCCGGCCTCTTCTTTTTTTTTGGAGTCAGGGTCTCTCACTGTCACCCAGGCATCATAGGTTGCTCACTGCAATTTCAAACTCATGGGTTCAAGCGATTCTCCTGCTTCAGTCTCCCAACTAGCTGGGACTATGGGTGTACTACCACACCTGGCTAATTTTGTATTATTATTATTATTATATTATATTGTAGAGATGAGGCCTCACTACGTTGCCCAGGCTAGTCTCAAACTCCTGGGCTCAATCAGTCTTCCTACCTCAGCCTCCCAGAGTGCTTGGATTACAGGCATGAGCTACCACACCCAGCTAGTTTGTTCATTTTTATATTCCCCTGTATGACTGTGTCTCAAGTTTTGTATTCATTCTACTTTCAGTGGTTATTTGGGTTATTCTCTTGTTTTTGCTATTTCAAACATTGTTGTTGTGATCCTGTATATGTCACCTGCAAACGTTTAAGAGTTTCTCCAAGGTTCCCAAACTTCAGGTGTTCATCAGAATCACCTGGAGGACTTGCTAAACCACAGATTTCTGGGCTCCACCCCGAGAGTGTTGGATTGTGTATGTCAGAGTTGGGGCCCTGAGAATTGCATTTCTAACAAGTCCTAAGGTGACACTACTGCTGCTGCTGGTCCTGGGACTCTGAAGACTGTTGTGACAGCAGAGGGTATACACAGGAGTGGAATTGCTTGATTGGAAGGTAATGCCAGATTGCTTTCTTGTGTTTGTATGAATTTATGCAGCCATTAGCAGCATATGAGTTTCCACTGTTTTGCATCTTTCTTAATACTTGATATGGTCAGACTTTTAAATTTTTATGGAGCTGGTGGGTGTGAGATGGTATCTTGTGGTTTACATTTGCATTTCTCGGATTACAAGTGGGACTGTAAATCTTTCCTTACATCTGTTAGCCATTCATGTTTCCTCTCTGTAAAATGTTCAAGTCTTTGCTCCATTTTCTTTTGATTTGACTTTTTACTTATGGATCTGTAGGAATACTTATAAATTCCGAATACTAATATTTTGTCTACACATTTTACAAAGTCTTTTAGTGTGTGCTTTATCTTTTCACTTTCTTTGTATGATGTCTTTTGATGACTAGAATTTCTTAATTTTAGTGTAGTTGAGTCTTTTCTTCTACAATTTATGCCTTTTAGATCTTGTTGAATAAGTCATTCCTTCATTACCTTGTGGTTCTAAAGACATGTGTCTATAGTATTTTCTTCTAAAAGTTTTAAAGTTTTGCTTTTAATATTTAAGTCCTTAGCAGGTCTTGGATTGACTCTTAGAATCATTTTTGTTGATGAAGTGCCTTTATTTCAGTAGGTTTTAAAAGGCTACAAAATCTGAATTATTTATGACTTAAGTTATACCTAGAGCTTATTATATATACTGCATTAATGTTTCATGTTGAACAGAGGTGCCCTCTTTGGGATTGAGTTTTGATCACATTTAAAATCCTTCTGGCCAGGCGTGGCAGCTCATGGCTGTCATTCCAGCACTTTGGGAGGTCAAGGCAAGAGGGATTGCTTGAGCCCAGAAGTTTGAGACCAGCCTGAGCAACTTGACAAGACATCGTCTCTAAAAAAAATTTATTTTTATTTATTTATTTGTTTTTATTTTTTGAGTTGGAGTCTCACTCTGTCACCCAGACTGGAGTGCAGTGGCCGCTCCTGGCCACCACAGCCTTGACCTGCTGGGCTCCGGTGATCCTTCCGCCTCAGCCTTCCAAGTAGCTGGAACTACAGGCGTGCGCTACCACGCCCGGCTAATTTTTTGATTTATTGTAGAGATGAGGTTTTGCCAAGTTGCCCAGGCGGGTCTTGAACCCGTGGGCTCAGGCAGTCCACTCACCTCAGCCTCCCAAAGCGCGGAAAAAAATTTTTTTTAAATTAGCTGGGCTTGGTGGCACACACCTGTAGTTCCAGCTACCCTTACTCAAGGAATAATAATAATAATAATAATAATAATAAAGTAAAATAAAAATAAAATCTTTCCAGCCAGGCACAGTGGCTCACACCTATAATCCCAGCACTTTGGGAGACCGAGAAGATTGCCTGACTCAGGGGTTTGAGACCAGCCTGAGCAACACGGTGAAACCTTGTCTCTACAATACATAAAAAAATTAGCTGGGCATGGTGGCACATGCCTGTTGTGTCAGCTACTTGGAAGGCTGAGGCGAAAGGATCCCTTGAGCCCAGCAAGTCAAGGCTGCAGTGGCCATGAGCGTGCCACTGCACTCCAGCCTGGGCAACAGAGTGAGACTCCGACTCAAAAAATAAATAAATAAAAATAAACTCCTTCCAAAATCTGTGTTGGACTTCTCAAATTTTAAACATGATAATAGTATTGTGGTTATGTGGGATTTTACTTTTTCCTTTAAGAGTTCTTATTTTTTATAAATATGTACTGAACTGTGTCTGGGATTTGCTTCAAAACAAGATGGGGGTGAGAGAGAGTGGTTGAAGAACAGATGAAATCAAACGAGCACCAAGTTGATATTTGTTAAAGTTGAGTGATGGCTCATTTCATTATTCTGTCTACTATAGAGTTGTCTTAGCATGCAAGGGGGAGATAGATTGTCAAGAAAACTGGAGAGGGAGTGGTGGGGGTGGAGAATGCCAGGAGGGTCTTTTTCAGGCCTCCTTACCTGCCTTTCCCCCAGAGCCTGGCTACTTCTGCTCCCCAGAGCCTGACAATTTCTGCTCCCTCCAGGATTAGGGTTTCTCCCTGCCTTTTTTTCTTCCAGGGCCACCATGGGATAATCTTTATTTTAACCATAACTTTCTTTCCCTATCATTCTACCTGGACATACTTAACCCAGAGGGCATAGGAACCTCATCATAGATCCTGGCCCTTTCTAATTTAACGGCATCCAAAGACAAAGAGGCAGAGATAGTGGCAACCCTTCTTTAGTGCAGTTGGCTACACAGTAGTGATGTGGTTTTATTGGCGTAGTTTGCAAATCCCGGAGTTGTCATTTTTCTCTGGTAATAACTGGCCAGAGTCTGGAGAGTCTCAACTGCTTTTCTCTCTCCTCCCCTTCCCTCCCCTCCATTTCTTTCTCCCTCTCCATCCCCACTTTTTTTTTTTGTTTGTTTGAGTTGGAGTCTCACTGTGACACGCGGTTTCTACCTGCTGGGCTCCAGCGATCCTTCCGCCTCAGCCTTCCAAGTAGCCGGAACTACAGGTGTATGCTACCACGCCCAGCTAATTATTGATTTATTGTAGAGACGAGGTCTGGCCAAGTTGCCTGAGCTGGTTTCGAACCTGCGGGCTCAGGCAATCCACTCTCCTCTGCCTCCTAATGTGCTGGGATTACAGGTTGAGCCACCGAGCCCGGCCCTTCCCCACTTTTTAAACCTTTTACTTATTTTCTTGGAATAGGTAATATAGTCACACAGATTAAAATTCAAAAGGACCAAATGTTTCCATTCCATCCTTGTCTCTTAGCCACCCAGTTCCCATCCTGGGAGAATAGACTTTGTAGATACAAGTCAACATGCATTTGCTTTTCCTTTTTTACACACATGGTTGTGTACTACATACAGTGTTTGGTACCTTTGTTTTCCCACTTGACAGTAGCTTTTTTTTTTTTTTTGAGTCGGAGTCTCACTCTGTTGCCCAGGCTGGAGTACAGTGGCACGTTCATGGTCACCACAACCTCAACCTGCTGGACTCAGGTAGTCCTTTCACCTCAGTTTTCCAAATAGCTGGAACTACAGGCATGCATCACCAGGCCCGGCTGATTTTTTTTATATATTGTAGAGATGAGGTCTCACTAAGTTGCCCGAGATGATCTTGAACTCCTGGATTCAGGTAATCCTCTTACCTCAGCCTTACAAAGTGCTAGGATTACAGACGTGAGCCATCGTGCCTGGCCAGCGTATCTCTTAAGATCATCCCCTCCGTTCATAAAGAGCTTTCTTGTTCTTTTTAATAGCTACACCATATTCTACACAAGGGTACTGTTCTGTACTTTATCTAACCAGTTCCTATTAGTAGGCTCTTTTTTTCCCTCCAGTCTTGTGCAGTTATAATAGTGGTACTCAATGAATAGCCCAGTATATTTGTCATTTGGCCATGCATGAATATAGCATATCTGTGGAGGATAAATCCCTGAAAGTTGTTGCTGGGCCCAAGGGTATGTGTACTTTGATAGGTATCGATGACCTGGCCCATGGCTGTGGTACCTTTTCCTCTGAATACCCTTCAGCCAGGTGGTGTTTTTGTTCACCACATTTATTGAGTGCCAGACCCTGAATACAAGATAAACACTTGCATGTATCAAGTGAAACTTTTACAGTGTGCCAAGCATAGGCATATAATTTGGTAATTCTCACAGCCACCCAATAAAGAGGGTTTTTAGATGAGAAAACTGAAACTCAGAAGGACTAAGTAGGGTGCCACAGACTCTGACCCAGCTATTATGTGGCAGAGTTAGGATTAGACCCAGGTTTTTGTTTTTGTTTTTTGTTTGTTTTGGGTTGGAATCTCACTATATCGCCCTGGCAAGGCAGTGGCATGCTCATGGCCACCACAACCTTGACCTGCTGGGCTCAGGTGATCCTTCCACTTCAGCCTTCTAAGTAGCTGGAACCACAGATGCACACCACCATGCTCGGCAATTTTTAAAAAATTTATTTTAGAGACAGGATCCCGCCAAGTTGCCCAAGCTGGTCTGGATCCCTTGGACTCAGGCCCTTGGTTGGATCCTACCGCCTCCACCTCCAAAGTGCTGGGATTACGGTGTGAGCCACTGTGCTCGGCTAGATCCAGATTTGACTCTTCCAGCACCTGTGCTCTTAAAGAACACCCTTGCCTGCCTATTTTAGAATCAAATCCAGACAAGGAAGTAGGCTCAGAGAGGTTAATAGGCCACAAGAATACACAGCCAGGAATTACGGAATCCCTGGGGTAACTCACTATGTCTGACCTGAGGCCTATGGTCTGCACTGAGCTGTCTCCGTCCCTCTCAGGGAAGGAGTTAGAATTTTCTCCATCTAGAGCTCCAGTTGCTAGAGAGAGAGCCTCAAATCACTGGTTCTGGGTGTGCATCTGTTGGCTATCGGAGGCCTTTAGGGGTGACCCACTATGCTTAATACACTAATCACATAGTTGCTGCCATTTATTGGGTGCCTGTCATGTGCAAGATACTGAAGGTGTGCTGTGAAAACATGTTATCGTCTTCATTGTCCAGATTAGAAAACTGAGAGTAAAACAAGTTAAATAATAGTAATAGTAAGGACAGAATCCAGATCCAATGTGCTGAACTCACAAGCCCTCACTCGCTCTGCTCTCCATGGACTTCCCTTGGTGTGCGCTCTCTCTCTCTGCCTCTTGAGCTTTTCCTTCTGGAGAGCAGGTCTTTTTTTTTTTTTTTTTTCAAGTTGGAGTCTCACTCTGTTGCCCAGACTGGAGTGCAGTGGCCGCTCCTGGCCACTGCAGCCTCGACCTGCTGGGCTCCAGCGATCCTTCCGCCTCAGCCTTCCAAGTAGCCGGAACTACAGGTGGGCACTACCACACCTGGCTAATTTTTTATTTATTGTAGAGATGAGGTCTCGCCAAGTTGCCCAGGTGGGTCTCGAACCCGCGGGCTCAGGCAATCCACTCACCTCAGCCTCCCCAAGCGCGGGATTAGAGAGCAGGTCTTGATGCTCAACCTCGTACCTGGCTGTTTCAGAGGAAAAGACTTGCCGTTTCCATTACCCCCGATGCCTTATCCCCACCACCAGTGTTTAGCACAGAGTAGCCCAGAAGTGGGCAGCCACATGATGTCTAAGGCTTGGTGGCTCATCATCAGATATTGTCCCTAATTTAAAAAGGACCCATTTCCCAGGCACCTAATAGGAGCTCTTTGAACACCTGCTGTGGGCTCACTGTACAGTGGGAGAGAAGCATGAAGTACAAACCCGTCTCTCAACAACGTAGATCATGAGACTGAAAGTATTGAAGTAAGTGGAAGACTATAAGGCTTAGAGAAATTCACAGGAGAAATGACACACAACATAATTATAATAGCAAGCAAGCATTTATTGAGCATGATGAGGTAGGTCTTATGTCCATTAAATTTATTTATTTATTTTTTGAGTCAGGGTCTCACTCTTGTTACCGTGCTGGTGTGCAGTGACACGATCACAACTTATTGCAGCCTCGAACTCCTGGCTCCAGCAATCCTCCTGCCTCAGCCTCCCAAGTAGCTGAGACTACAGGCATGTGCCACCATGAACGGCTAGTTTTTTGGTTTTTTTTGTAGAGACAGGTGTCGCTGTGTTGCCCAGGCTAGTCTCTAACTCCTGGGCTCAAGCAATCCTCCTGCCTTGGCCTCCCGAATTGCTGGGATTATAGACATGAGCCACTGCATCTGTCTTATGTCCATTTTATAAACTTGGACCTTGAGGTGCAGAGTTTAAGTGATCATCCCAGGGTGGCATAGCAAGTAAGTGGTAGAGTTAGAACTCTGAACCTCTCTGCTCCATGGGCTCTCTGGGAGAGCACTGTGAGTGCTATGCCAGGTGACCTGGAAGCTCCAGGAACATAAGTGCCTGGCACATATAAGACATTAAGCAAATAACAGCAATCTTTTACTGACATCAGAAGGGGGCTGGGGATCCAGAGGCTATTCTTGTTCCTGCAGCACAGCTCTCAGAGCCTATTAGTCTACAAGGACAGGGGTTTGCAGGTCTGGAAGGATGGACCAGATGTGAACAAGAGAAGAAAGGCCAGGATGTTGCAGGAGAAAAGAAAAGAGGGGCTGTGAGAGCTTAAGATCCTCCAGTGTGTCTTCCACTCTCCTTTCAGATATGGGGAAATCCAGGCATGAGTCATAAGGTACTAGCACAGGACAATTACCTAAGCTTGTCTGGTCCACACGTCATCTCATTGAGCCTCTGCGCAGACCAGGAGGTAGAGGGGCCTTCCTCTTACATGGAAGGGAGCTGAGGTTTTCTGGCTTTTAAGTGCCAAATGCTTCCTACTGTCTGTGCTGCACCCACATTCTGTAGTGGGAAGGACTCAGGCTCTGCAGCCAGACAATCTGGGATTTGAACCCCACCTCCATTCTGTGTCTGTAGGATCTTGAGCAAGTGGATTCACTTTTGTGAACTTCCATCTCTTTATCTGTAAAATATGAATTTTAAACACACATAAGTGCCTGGCACATATAAGACATTAAGTAAACAGCAATGAAAGGGGTTGGGGCCGGGCATGGTGTCTCATGCCTGTAATCCCAGCACTTTGGGAGGCTAAGGTGAGAGGATTACCTGAGCCCGGGGGTTTAAGACCAGCCTGGGCAACTTGGCAAGACCTCATCTCTACGATAGATATAAAACCTAGCTGGGCATGGTAGCACATGCCTGTAGTTCCAGCTATTTGGAAAGCTGAGACGGAAGGATCCCCTGACTCCAGCAGGTCGAGGCTGTGGTGGCCATGAGTGTGGCGACAGAGTGAGACTCCAACTCAAAAAAAAAAAAAAAGAAAGGGGTTGAGAACCCAGAGGCTTTTCTGTCATAGCTCTTGGAGTCCTCAAGGACAGGGGTTTGCAGGTTAGGATGATGCCAGGTGAAGAACAGATCCTTTGGAAGGCCAGGGATATGCTACTGGGTGAGCAATGTAAGGGAGGCATGGTAATGACAAAGATTTCCTCTAGTGCTGTCTTTTTTTTTTTTTTTTTTTTTTAAGTCAGGGTCTTACTCTGTCGTCCAGGCTGGAGCCCAGTGGCACACTCACGACCACCACAGCCTCGACCTGCTGGGCTCAGCGTATCCTTCCATCTCAGCCTTCCACAGTGGCATGAGCCACTGTGCCTAGCTCCTCTAATGCTTTCTTTCAGGGCATTTTCGAGTCTTTGGTTTATCTGTGAAGAAAATGAGTTGCCCGCAGGTGAGGTGACTTGCCCAAGGTCACACAGTAAGTTAGTGTTGGCATTGCTGAGATTAGAATTGTGTTTTATTCATTAAGAAAGCCTCCATTTTCCTTATACTCCACTCTCTTGAGGGGAAAAAAAAGACCAAGGGAGAGGCTCATAGTGCTGGGGAGAGGGCCTTGGAGATCATCCGTTCATCCTCCACACTTGTCTTTACTGACAGGACCATGGCCGGAGAGAGCCACCCCAGAGCAGGAGGAAGCCCATGTCTCCTGATTCCAAGTAAACTTATGCCTATAATCCCAGCTACTCAGAAGTCTGAGGATGGAGGATTGCTTGAGCTGCAGTGAGACCCTGCTCAAAAAAAAAGAACAACTGTTTAGTGTAGTGAGCCTTTCCCAAATAGAATATTCTCTCTCAGTTCTTTTTTTTTTTTTTTTTTTTTTTGAGTTGGAGTCTCACTCGTTGCCTAGGCTGGAGTGCAGTGGCACGCTCACAGCCACCGCAGCCTTGACCTACTGGGCTCAGGCGATCCTTCCACCTCAGCCTTCCAAGTAGTGGACTATAGGCACGTACCACCATGCCCAGCTAATTTTTTTTTTTTGAGTCATAGTCTCACTCTGTCACCCAGGCTGGAGTGCAGTGGCATGCTGCTCACAGCTACCACAGCCTCGACCTGCTGGGCTTAGGTGATCCTCTCACTTCAGCCTTCCAGGTAGCTGGAACCACAGGCATGTACCACCACACCCTGCCAATTTGTTAATTTATTGTAGCGACAAGGTCTCGCTGTATTGCTCAGGCTGGTCTCGAACCCCTGAGCTCAAGCAGTCCTCTCACCTCCGACTCCCAAAGTGCTGGGATTACAGGTTTGAGCCACCATGCCCGGTCAAATTGTAGAGACAGGGTCTCACCATGTTGCCCAGGCTGTTCTCAAACTCCTGGTCTCAGGCAATCCTCTTACCTGCTGGGATTACAGGCATGAACCACCACACTTGGCCTCAATTCTTACTAAAGATAATGTCCTAGAAAAAGAAAAACAAAGCTTTAGTGGAGGACTTTGGTAGAAAGCAGATAAAAATCGTATAGAGACTTTGAAATCTAGAGAGGTCCTTAGAGCCAGGAAATAACTGGGAGAACAGCCATTTTGCCTGTCCCAGTCATCTCCTTGCCTGTCCTGCCTGACTCAACAGGCCTGCAGAAGGCAGCTTTCCCTCTGCAACTGCATCTGGTGAACACCAACGGAAATCCCTGGTATTTTTCTTTGCATGCAGCCAACCATGGAGATGTAGGTCAGGCATTGCTGGCCTGGCAGTTACAACAGCTCTAGCTTCACCCTCTGCACCTGCAGCCATGTTCACTAAGCCCCGCAGGGGTGGGAGAAGGATGGTCCTTTCTAAACAGGGATCCCTTCCTCAAGGGCCCATGTGGGTGGAGCTGACTGGGACTGGAGAGGCTTTTGAAGGAGACCATCTGGACTGTGGGGACCGGAGGACAGCTCTGTCTTTCCTCCTCAATGCTTCATGTCTGATGCCTGGCATGACTCGTGGCTGGATCCGTGGTACTTCTGCTCAGCTCAGCTTGGAGTTGTCATCACTGATGAAGAAGACTGGGGAGGTCTGTCTCATCCTCCCCCTGGGCTCAGCTGGGTCCCCAGACCTACACCTGAACCCCATGCCTGTCTGGTGTTTACAGGATTGAAGCTGCCACCCTTGGGGACCCAGCCTGTTTTCATTTCTGCTCTCAGCTGTCTGGTCCCCATGGACCTTACCTGCAGGTCTGTGCATGCCCATCTCCACGATGTTGCCCCACTAGGCTCCTTCAGCCTGGCACGTTCCTCTTGGCCTTTGTTCTCTTCAGCAGAGCTGCCAGCTCTGCACCTGCCCAAAGGAGGACTTTCCTGGCCCCTCAGATAGACTCTGCTGGTCCAGCCTAGCTACATCTTTCTTGAGATTCAGTCTTTTTGGCCACACCCTGGGGGCACTAGGGGAGGCACTTGTGTGGCCATTCTGGACTGGCCTCCAATTGGCTGACTGATAGCCTGAGCGCGCCCATGCCCTGAGCCTCATATATCTCCTCTATAACGGTGTCGGACCAGGATTGGTACATGCACCGTCGATCTTCAAGATAACTTAGAAGTGAAATGCAGGTGGATATTTTAGTTATTTTATGTCTTTATTTTAATAGCTTTAGAGGATTCACATCGTTTTTGATGACATGTTGCCCTGTATAGCAAGAAAGAAGTCTGGGTTTTAAGTGTACCCACTATCCTCACCTCTGAATATCTTTAAATAGG
>CAUYQG010277271.1:0-21978 GCA_963574415.1 Tarsius wallacei
TTTTTTTTTTTGAGTTGGAGTTTCACTCTGTCACCCAGTTGGAGTGCAGTGGCCCACTCACCACCACCCCAGCACTGACGTGCTAGGCTTCCTCCTCAGCCTTCCAAGTAGCCTGGCTAATTTTGAGTTTTACTGTAGAGATGGGGTCTCACCAAGTTCCCCAGGCTGGTCTTGAACCCTCAGGCTCTGGCAATCCACTCGCCTCGGCCTCTCAAAGGGCTAGGATTACAGGCTGAGCCACTGAGCCCAGCCGTATCTTGTATTTCTATTCTTCATATAGAGTATGGTATATTAAGTTTAATGTATAGAAATAATTTTGAAGGATATTTGAAAGGTTACTTCAATAAAGCTTAGAATTCCTAATCAGTCATCACAGGCTTTCCCTAACTGCCCAAATTGAACCTTCCTCGTTCAGCCCTGCCTGGTATTCTGAATTTTATGAATTGAATAAAAATATTTTGTAGACAAAATGCATCATGGAATTTTTAAGGGATTTCATTATCTAAACAGGGCACAGGGCAGCTTCTGGTACAAGATGCTGAATGTCTGGCCTCTCCTAACATGACTCTTTTACTGATGATACCAATTGTTTTTCTCAGACTAGAAGCACTGGGGAGTGAATAAAATACAGTTTTATTTTTAGACTTAGTCTAAATATTTTAATGTATTGATAGAAAAAATGTTGGTGCTTGGATTGATTTTTGTTTTACCCACACATGGACAACCTCAGGGACTAGTTCAGTTTGAAGGATGAAAGGACAAGTGAGGTGTGGGTGCTTGTTGCACACACAAGGCGAATCTTTCAGGAGAATAATCAGAGGGCCGCACACAGTGTTCTAAAGGGACCTTGTATTTATCATGTTCTAGTCTACAATCATATTGTAAAGCAGGCAGTTCTTGGACTCAGTGTGCTAAGTCTTATTGACATGCGTGCCCCTGACACAATGAACTTCACTCACTCCCCTAAGAATTACTGTAATTTTGTGCTTTGTTCTACAACCCGATTTCTGCTTCTATGTTTACTCTGAGTAAAAGTCACACAAATATTCATTGAGAATCTGCAGCATTTCAAGCACAGAGCTAATAAAGACAGGGAGGAAAAGTTAAAACAAACCATCTCAACATTTTCATGACTGATAATCGTTTCAAGTGTTTTTTATTTGATTTTTTTCCCCCTAGAAAACACCATCTTCACCATTCTTCACTCTAGGGATCTACAGTTTGACAAGAATGATATATTATTATCAATTTGTGTTGAGTGAACATGGGAATGAAAGTTTGGGGAATACTATAGAATTCTGTGGAGGCTTTTGTGGCCCTTTAAATTATCCAGTATAGAAAGTAGCTATTCTACCTGTTCATTGGACTGACTCTTCTGGCATCCTCAACAGTTCTTTTTTCCTCAATATAATTGATCAACTGTTCATAAGAATATTTTTCAGAGACAATGTGTATTTCATTAGCTTTTAAAAACTACACACATGTGTTGCTTGTTTTTCAGCCTCTCCTCAATCATGAAGCTACTACTTTCAAAGCTGCACAAATCTTGACCTACATGAAGAAGGATTTAATGAATCATACACTGGTACTGTAGTGACAATCAACCCAGCAACTGAAATTCCCTATTGAGTGACTCTTGATGATATGGCATCCTTGGCCTTTGTTTCCAGCTCTGATCATTGAGCCTTTTATTTATTATCAATAATTGTCAATCATTTCAATTTGCTTAGATTTTTCTTAACCATATTTCCAACAAGAATCACCAGCTACTAGTGGCAGTAGCTAACGAAATGCTATTTGCTGAGAGACACTGAGTGTTGGTTCTTGTACCCAGATTCCTGATTAATTAGGCTCAAGTCTGCCTTCTCCTGCTTGATTTAACTAGGTAGGTCGTAGCTTAAAAATATCACAGCCTTTTCAGATAGATAAAGCACAACTGAAACTATGTTATCTGTGGGGAAGAAATCTTGAAATCAAATATCAAATGTCTTTACCCATATAACTGAGTTTCTGATTGCTAATGAGAGACACACTAGATTTGTAAGCAGAAGATAGCATAGATAGATGATAGATAGATAGATAGATAGATAGATAGATAGATATGTATATTCAAACACATTGCATCTTTCTCTCATCCTCATCCCCATGATTCTAATTTATGAACAATAATGATGTGGTTTATGACATGGAGTAATTTTATCTAAGAATATGTTTTTATAAAGTATTTAAGGTCAGATGCACTTTAATTTCCAGTTCCTCAATTAAATTATTAATGTGTCTTGACACAGATTCAGGTCATCGGGGGAACTTGAAAACTAACATGTAATTGATAGAAAGACAAAATACTTACAGTAATTTCAATATGATTTAAAACATTTATAAAATGACTGTTTTCCTTTTTCTTAATAAATAAAAGCTGGCATAGAGCCATCTCTCTAATTATGTTCATATTAGGAATCCTAAGTTTGCAAGATGACTCACACACAATACAGTGCCTTTTTTTATTTTTTATGCTGCATCTATGGCTGTTGTCTGTTCCCTTTTACTCTGTGTACATTTATGAAGGGATGATGGGAGTGAGGCAGGGTAGCTAGCACAGGTTAGACATAGACAAATACATGTCTCATAGGTAAGTTTTAGGAACCGGTCAGACATTGTTAAAATTACATTTTACTGCAGGCCAAGTTGCAGCCTAACCCACCCCCTCTGAACATCAAAAAGAAACTCTATCAGATGCAAGACTAGGACAAGCCCAGCCTTTCAGTTCATGGTTTAGCACGATAATCACTAAAAAAACTTTCAGGGTCCCTGTCAAATATGAAAGGCCGAATACCACTCCTTAACTGACTAAAGCCATAGAAATGATAATAAGGCCACCTTTGGACTCAGGAACTTGTAAATTGAAAAAGTCTGGCAGGTTGCCTACAAAAGACAAGGTGGGCAGAAAAAGACCATCTCCCCTTCTCTCCTTCCATCAGGAGCTCAGAGATGTCAATCTCCAGAGTGGTGGCTTATCTGGGCTCCACATTCTTTAGCATATTAATCATTCTGAAGGTATATCAGTTCTATTGTAAAGAGCAAAAGGCATGGTTTCTTTCACCCATGGCAGATCTGGCATGTCTCCTTTTCTTTTCTCCCTTCTTTCTCTAACAAACTTTGCTTGAAAACTTTGCTGGCTACTCTAAAATTTATTTGAGAAATGAGCCACAGTATTCACGGGTTTTGCACGGCAGCCCAGTCAGTATCTTCTGGTGCCCAACACGGAGTCTTAAGCTCAGCAATCGCCGGCATTGCATAGCCTGCAAGTAGGGCAGCACCAGCTTCTGTCTTTCAGCCTCTTCCATTTTCTTTTTTGCTCTCCATCCTTCTTAAGGTCACTTACAAACTCTCCTCTTTGTTGCTCCATTTCTGCTCCCTCCAGCCAAATTCATCGATCCTTCTTAACAGGAGGTGAATGAAGGTAGGATGGAATCAAGCTCTTGCACTGTGCAGAACTGAAGCCAGAGCAATCCTTTTTAATGGTAGGCAAAAAGAGAGTGGATGAAACCATTTCAGTGCAGCACCGGAAGACCCCACCTGGCATCAGAGACAATTGCCTCAAGGCCAACTGTGTTGGTTGTTGAAATCCAAGAAAGCCAAAGGTTTAGTAATTACAGGATTGTAAATCACTGAAATAAATTATATTGATCGTTTCTTTCTGCATATTTCAAGATTAAAATTTTGAAAAGTGGTTAGGGAATTTGAAGATTAAAACAAAATTAAAACATAGGGTCTGTCCTGAAGCAGTGTTTTTTTTTCAAATAGCACCAAGAAACAACACATTATCAAAAAAATTAAATAAAAATAAAAACAAAATTATTCTATTCGTGGGGAGGAATTAAATTTTACCAAATGTCTTCACCCATATAATTCTGGTTTTGTGTTTGCTAATGAAAGGCGCACATAGTAGCCTTATATGGCAGAAGGCACAAGAAGCCATAGGAGTTGAGGGAATACACATGAGCTCAAACTGGATTAGCAACAGTTTCAAATGTTAAAGGAAAAACCTAAAAAATAATCCTATAACACTGAGAAATAGTCTAGAGAAAAAGTAATATGCTGTTGAAAATTATTTTAAGAGAAAATATTTGTTAAACTAGTATTGAGATTCTCCTGAGGCAGCAGAGCTACACCAAGTTAGGCATAGATAGACAAATTTCTTTTTTTTTTTAGTGGCAGTCTCACTCTGTCACCCAAGCTGGAGTACAGGACACGCTCACAGCCACCGCAGTCTTGACCTGCTGGACTCAGGTGATCCTTCCTCCTCAGTCTGCCAAGTAGCTGAAACTACAGGCATACGCCACCATACCTGGCTAATTTTTTGATTTATTGTAGAGATGAAGACTCACCAAGTTGCCCGGGCTGGTCTCAAACCCGTGGGCGCAGGCAATCCTCTAGCCTCTACTGCCCAAAATGCTGGCATTATAAGCTTGAGCCACCCCACCTGGCTGACAGATTTCCTAAAGACAGCTTTTAGTAAGAAAGTGTCCAGACATCTTGTCACCAACTGGACTGCCTTGCGAGCTGGAATGTGAATTCAGTGTGGACTTCCAATCCACTTCAATCCTCAGCTCACCAAAGGAATATTCCATTAAGCTGGTTCCTGGACTGGGAAACAAAAGCCAAAGAAATGATAACAAGACCATCTTTTACCTCATGTACTGGTGTATCCAGAAGTCTGGCAAGTCTCCTGCAAAGGCAATATGTGCGTTCTAGAAAAGACCATTCCTCTACTCATCAGAGGGGGAGAGATTGTAATCTCTCCGAACCAGTAGTTACCTGTGCCCCACCCTCATTAGCACATCAATAACTAGGTAGCTATAGCTATCTTTTTGTATGTGTATATGCCTCAACATATTCTTCTGTATTCCTCTCCTTTGCTTTCTCTAGTAAACTTTCTTTTAAAACTTTACTGATTGCTCTGAAAATTATTTCAGGGTCTAGTCAGAGAGTCCAAGAGTTTTGCACCTGACCTCACCAGGCATCATTACCCTACACCTATTAAATTTCACCAAAAGAGAAAATAGAGAAAACACAGCAGAAACTTAACAGAACAAAAAATAAAAATCTTATACCACATAAAAAAAGGTTTGCAATCCCAGAAAAATGGGATGCTGAAGAAAAAGGATAGCCTGAGCTCAGAATTTGAGTTTAGACTGGGCAACACAGTGATACGACATCTCTAAAAACTGAAAATTTAAAATAGCAAAAATAAAGAATATTCAAAATGTTCTAAGACAAATATAGACTAAATAAGATATATTTTTGTATTTCAATGGCAAAAAAAAATTCCTAAAAACTTCTGAAGCAAGGCAAAAAATGTTTCTTAGAAACACACCCAAAAATTAGTTTCTTACAAAACCCAATACTAAAAGTAAGTGGAGAACGTGAATGAGCCTGCCTAGCACCAAGATCTTTAAATACAAACAAGTCATTTATCATTTTGGAAGATAATAAAAACAATTTTTCACATATGAGCCTCAGAAAACATTTTACACATGTATGCCTCCTTAATAAACTACTCAAAAAAGTTCCAGATCATTGAAAATTTAGAAAAATAGTAAAAGGTGCCCATAGAAACCTAGAAGAATCTTAGCTTATTCTTTAGTCTTTTTGCCTCAGCATAGTGATTAGAAAGCATTCAAGCCGGGCTCAGTGGCTCAGCCTATAATCCCGTGCCTTGGGAGGCTGAGGTGACTGGATTGCCTGAGCCCACGGGTTCGAGACCCACCTGGGCACCTTGGCGAGACCTCATCTCTACAATAAATAAAAAAATCAGCCGGGTGTGGTAGCGCACGCCTGTAGTTCCAGTTACTTAGAAGGCTGAGGTGGAAGGATCGCCTGAGCCCAGCAGGTTGAGGCTGAGGTGGCTGGGAGCGGCCACTGCACTCCAGTCTGGGCGACTGAGTGAGACTCCAACTCAAGAAAGCATTCAGACAATCTACTGCAGGACAAATAGCACCCTATCCCATCACTCCTAGGCAAATCTCCTTCAGATACAAGATCAGTACAACCCAAATGACCACCCCATCTCTGGTCAAGGAATTTGTGAATTGCAAATGTCTAACAAGTCTCTTTGCAGGAACCACCACCCCGCCAGGGCTAAGCTTTGCAACACAAAGAAGCCCCACCATGCAGCAATCATGTGACTAACCCACCCATCTGCCTGCTGTCCATCAACTGACATCATCAGTACCTGCACTTGCCCGCCCCTTTGTGATGACGTAGAAGCAGACCACCACTCAATCACCTAATGATCCTCCCCTGTCTCGAGGAATGGTTAAAAGGACTCAACCACAAGCAACCAGGGGCCATTGCCTTGCTAGAGTCTAGTGTGGCCATGTGCTCTTTGAGCCATGGCTGTTCCCATGCTTCCTGGCTTTGGTCCCCTTCCCCCACCTTGGAAGGTGAATCTTCTCTCTTCCTTCTCTTTCTCTCTCTAATTTACTTTTAAATAAACTTTTCTTTCTTAACCTTTTTGTGTGTCGCAATTCATTGCATCTACTCGGATCTCTGGGTTGCCCGGCGCGCACCCCCGGCTTGCCAGCCCAGGCAGTGCTGCGCGCCTCCTTGCGCCTCTCCACCCTCACCTGGTCCATCAGTACCCTAACAAATAGAACTCAAGGAAACAAAATTATTTTAAGAAATTGCAATCAAGGGTGGTGGTAAGTTAATTTATTTTTAAATTATAGTTACACAGTTTTTAAAAAAATTCTGAAAACACCATTTACAGTGTCAACAACAAAAACAACCACATATCTAGTCCTGAAATCTGTGATAAAAATTTGTCTCTGTTATAAAAAAAAACCCTAAAACACTGCTTTTCTTTTTCGTAGTCAAGCATCTCATCAACTGACAAAAAAGATGCCGATAGTCTTTTCCCTCACCTCCTTATTCCACTCAATTTAGATTTTCTTTCTCATTACTCTATTGAAATTGATCATAGCCAAGTCACCAATGACTAGCTTTCCAAATGCAAAAGTCAATTATCTGTCCTTATCACAACTTGAGTTCACAATGGTCTCTGACACTATTGACAACTTTCTTTTAGCTACGAATCATTTTTTGGCATGGGTAACATGACAGAATTGTTTCATTTCCTACTGTGATAATGACTCTTCATTTTCCTTTCCTGACTTCTCTCCATTTTTCAGTCTTAATGTCTGTGTGCCTCAGGGCACAGCTTACATCTAATTTTTTATCACCAGCTTTATTCTAGATGGCATCATTCAGACCCATGTCTTGAAATGTAGACCGTTCACCTTTTAAAGTATATTTTGGAGTTTCTGGCTCCCATCTTACTGCTAACTTGACATCTCTATTTGAATACCTAATGGTTATCTCAAAGATTATGTGACTGAAATATAATTTTTTATCTTTTCCTTAAAATGAGTCTTCTTCAGTCTACCACGGTGCATAATGGAATCATCATTCACAGACATGCAGAGGACAAGGACAGAGGAGTTAGTCTTGATTTCACTTTTTTTGTAGTCTTTATTTGCAAATGGCGTTGTCTACCTCCAAAATTGTAAATCTGATCCCTCTCAAAACACCTACCATTGTTACTCTAGTCTTATTTCTTGCCGAGAAACTATAACAGACTTTCCTGGCTGCCTCCTTCATCCAGCTCTTTCTTCTTCATAGCACATGCTCTAAGAAGCAAACCTAGTAATAATTTTAAGACCACGAGACAGACAACAACACACAACTACACTTCGAATCTTTTTAAGAAACTCTTTTTGATGACAGAAAGCCTACTTGATGACAATATATCTTTCTGGCCTTATCTGCTTATCGCATTTTCTCTCATTTTCCAAGATATACATATATTGGCCTATTTTCTGTTATTAAAATCGACCAGACTTAACTTTGTCTCAGAGCTATTATATTTGGTATTCTCACTACTTATGTATGTATGTATTTATTTATTTATGGGCATGATCTTGGTTTTATTGTTACTTCTTTGTAATTTGGAAAAAAAGATTTTCAAATTCTCATGTGGATATCAGTATTGGTTTTACAATATAATCATATGAGAGATTTATTTTTTCTCTTTTAATTTTTTTATTTTGAAGATGTGGGTACAATTCAGGGTTAGGTATACAAATGTTCATTTTGCAGGTGCCCTTGTTGATGAGATGTGCCCCCGCCTTCCCCAGGCAGATTCCCACTACTGCCAATCCCACCCCCCACCCCACCCTCCTGCAGTTTCCCACTACTGCCAATTCTTTTCTTACAGTATTACTATAACTGTTCAAAGCCTGCTTATGAGTGAGAAGACTTGATACTCAGATGGTATTCTCACTATTTAAATTATCCTTAATAGAAATTTTATATGACTGGTTTATTTGTAACATTCAGATCTTTACTTATATATCATTTCCCTAGAGATAATTCTATAGACCTTTTTCTCTAAATTCACATCTCCACAAACATCTTGTTGCACACATAGCTTTCTATCCTGTAGAGAGGAAATATAATTAAAAGTAAAATCCCCTTCCAGCCCACAACCACTCCTCCAAAGGTAGAAGAAAAACAGCACACTTTTATTGTTGAATGAGAATTAAACCAGAATGAGCTGCACGTCAGAGCTAAGAGATTACAAAGACAGAAGGAAGTCTCACACTTTTCTAAAACCAAGCAGATGCCAAAATTCCATTTATGTTCTCAAGAAAAACAATAATTAGTCCTCACATAGGGTAAATTGACAGCACTATTTATTATACATAGTTCATCGTAAATTCACATATTAACTAGGGTGACTATCTGTGTTAACTGATTGGTTTTATCCAGCAGAAAAATAAACTACATATTTATAACAAGAATAGTTTTGAAACTTAAAGTAAGGTGGCCTCTGAGGTTAGTCTTCTACTCTCCAAGAGAAACCAGTAGGTAAAATGATTTTGTGATAATTACATTTCAAAGAGATAGTTCCCAATCCTTGAGAAAGATATCTCTGGATCTTAAAGCTTACAGGAGGCTTATGCAGTTTTTGAAAAGATGTATATTCAAAGAGACAGAAATAAAACTTAAAATTACCAACTTTCTAAAAAAATAAATGCTGTAATTATAAGGAATGGAAGTAGATCTCTTCCCATAGTTTCAGCATGGAGAATTAACACTGCTAATTTTAATTTGTATTAATTCTTACACTTATTACCAATGTTGTTATTTTTTTAAAAACACTGAGCAGTAAATAAACATATATTATTTATAGATTTGTTTTTCTGGGCATCATTTATGTTTTTCCTTAAAGTTCAACTTTCATGAAAGCAGAGAACTTCTAAGTTTGTCATTTTATTCTCATTGCCTAGAATTTTGGGGGCCAATACTAAATTGTTGTAGAAATAACAATGGACTAGCATTAGCATTTACTAATATTTAATATCATTTAATAATACTATTATATAGTATTAGTTTCTAAGCAAGGCAAAATGCTATATGAGCAAAAAATAGGTGAGAGTGATATACAGCAAAATGTTTATTAATATCATATTTGAAAACTATCTACAAAATTGTATTGCATTTTCTTTTTTTGTTTTGAGTTGGAGTCTCACTCGGTTGCCCAGCCTGGAATGCAGTGGCACGCTTCCGGCCACCGCAGCCTCGACCTGCTGAGCTCCAGCTATCCTTCCTCCTCAGCCTTCAAAGTAGCTGGAACTACAGGCAGGCGCTACCAAGCCCGATTATTTTTTTTGTTGATTTATTGTAGAGATGAGGTCTCGCCAAGTTGCCCAGGCTGGTCTCGAACCCACAGGCTCAGGTAATTCACTCACCTTGGCCTCCCAAAGCGCAGGATTACAGGCTGAGTTACTGAGCCCGGCCTGCAATTTCTTTATAGACTTATTTTACTCAACATAATGTCTTCCAGTTCCACTCATGTTGCAGCAAATGACAAGATTTAATTTTTTCATGGCTGCATAATATTCCATTGTGTATATATAGATCACATTTTTAAAGATCTTAAAAACAGTATGTATTTACATTTCTTCCACTCTGTTTTTTGTACTAATGTTGTCACACATTTAACTTTTACATATTTAATAAACTCAAAATACATTACTACTACTTGCTTTAACATCAAATATTTTGCAGTTGAAATTATATTTTAAAAGTTTTACTTTATTCTATTTTTCCTTTAAAAAAATTTTTTTTAAAGATGAGTACAATTCAGGATTAAGTATACAAAAGGTCATTGTAAAGGCAAAGTTTGGGTCTCATTTTAGTCCTCACTTCACCTCGTTTGAAATCAAGTAGTTAAAAGGAGATACTTATAGAAACCAAGAATAAACTTAGTTTAACATAGTCTTTTTGCCTCAGCATAGCCATTTTTGCTTAGACTTTACCACTGACACGCTTTGAATCAAGTACAAGTTGGATAGAGATAGATAAATCTCAAAAAAGCCAGTTTTAGGAGGCATTCAAACATTTAATAGTTACACTTTACTGCAGGCCAAGAGGCAGCCTACCCCACTCCCTTGGCAAATCTCCATCAGATGCAAGACAAGGACAGCCCAAAAGCCCAACCATTGGATTCATGGTTTAACATACTAATCTCTAAGAAACTTTCTGGCCCCTCAGATGGCTGAAGCCATAGAAATGATAATAAGACCACCTTTTTACTAAAGAAGATTGTGGGTTGAAAACATCTGAAAAGACTCTTACGGGGGGAGGGGGGGGACTCCACCCCTTTTCCCCCATCTAGCTCACCATCATTCAGCAATCATGTGACTATCCCACCCATTTGCCTGCTATCCATCACCTGACATCAGTACCTGCACTAACCTCCCCCTTTATGATGATGTGGTGGAAGATCACCACCCAATCACCTTCAGGACCTTCCCTCCATCAAAGGGAAAAGTTAAAAGGCCTCAACCATGAACAGTCGTTTTTGCCATTGCCTTACTAAACTATGGTGTGGTCATGCTTTCTCTGAGTTATGGCTGTCGCTATGATTCCTGGCTTTGGCCCCCTTTTCTTCCTTGGGGAGGTGAATCTCCTCTTTCTTTCTCTCTTTCTCCAATTTACTTTGAAATAAACTATACTTTCTAATCTAACTTCTGTGAAATTCTTTCGCATCTTTCAGATGGCATTGGATCACACACCAGACACCTCACACTCCCAGGGGAACTGACTTAACGTTCTGGGGGCCCCGCTGGGAGTGTGACCCTAACAGAATCTTTAATGTTTAAGTGTGCCCTGCCCCTCCCTCCTTGGACAGTTTCCCACTACCGCCAATCTCTTTCTTGTAGTATTATGACAGTTGTTCAGAGTCCACTTATGATTGAGTCCATGTGGTACTCAGTTCTTTCTTTCTGTGATAGACCACTGTGTATTATAGACTCTAAATCCATCCAAGTTGCTGCGAAGTTCATAATTTTGTCCTTTATGGCTGTGCAATATTCCATTGTGTATATGTACCATATTTTTTTTTAATCCAGTCTGCTTTCAATGGGCAGCACAGTTGGTTCCATGTTTTTCCTATTGTGAATAATGCTGCAACAAACATGCATGTACAGGTATCTTTGTCATAGGTGATTTGAGTTCATGCAGGTATATCCCCAGAAGGGGGATTGCTAGGTCATACAGAAGGTCAATTTTGACCTTTTCACCACACTGTCTTCCACAGAGGTTGTACTAATGTACACTCCCACCAACAGTGTAGAAGCGCTCCCTTTTCCCCACATCCTCTCCAGCATCTGTTGTTTTTTGAGTTATTGATGACGGCCATCTTGGTTGGAGTTAGGTGGTATCTCAGTGTGGTTTTAATTTGCATTTATTTGATGACTAGTGAGGCTGAGCATTTTTTGTGTATCTGTTGGCTGCTCCTATGTCTTCTTTTGAAAAGTGTCTATTCATATCTTTTGCCCACTTTTTAATAGAGCTGTTTTTTGCTTTCTTTTGGGCAAGTTGAGTTCCTTGTAGATTCTAGATGTTAGGCATTTATCAGATATACAGTTGGCAAATATTTTCTCTCAATTTGTGGGCTGTCACCCCACTCTCATGATGATTTCTTTTGCTTAGCAGAAGTTTTTCAATTTGATGAGGTCCCACTTGTCTATCTTATCTCTTGCAGCATGGGTATTTGGGGTTTTGATTAGGAATTGGTTGCAAGTTCCAATTTTCCTTATGGTATCTCCTGCATTTTCTACTGTTCTTACAGTTGGAGGTTTTAAGTTTAGGTCTTTGATCCATTTAAAGTTGATTTTTGTGTATGGTGATAGGTAGGGATCCTGTTTTAATCTTCTGCATGTCGTCAACCAGTTTTCTCAGCACCATTTGTAGAAGAAGTTCTCCTCTCCCCAGTGCTTGTTACTGGAGGCTTTTTCAAAAATGAAATGGTTGAGAAATTGAGGTTTTGCTTCCTGAATTGCTATCTTGTTCCGTTGGTCTATATACCTGCTCTTATACCAATACCAGTCTGCTTTGATTATTGTAGCCTTACGATAAAGTTTAGAGTCTGGAAATGTTATACCTCCCACTTTGCTTTGTTGAGGATTGTTTTAGATATATGTGATCATTTATGTTTCCGTATGAATTTCTGTATTGTCGTTTCCAGGTCTCAAAAGAATAATGCTGGTAATTTGCTGGGTATTGCATTAAATTTGTAGATTGTCTTGGGTAGGATAGACATCTTAACAATGCTGATTCTTCCAATCCATGAGCATTTGTTAGTGTCATCTCTGATTTCTTTGAGCAGTGTTTTGTCGTTTTCATTATAAAGGTCTTTCACTTTTCTGGTTAGGCAGATACTGAGGTCATCTTTGTTGTTGCTACTGTCATTGGGATTGTGGTTTTTAATTTTGTTCTCTGTCTGTTGTTGGTGTATAAGAATGCATCTGTCTTCTGTATATACCACGTTTAAAAAAAATAATTCATCTCTTGATGGACACCTAGTTGATTCCATATCTTGACTATTATAAATAATGCTACAATAAATATGAGTGTGGAAATATCTTTTCAACATAGAGTCCAGTGTTGTTTTTCTTTTTTTTTTTGAGTTGGAGTCTCACTCTGTCGCCCAGACTGGAGTGCAGTGGCCACTCCCGGCCACTACAGCCTGACCTGCCAGGCTTCGGCGATCCTTCCACCTCAGCTTTCCAAGTAGCTGGAACTACAGGCGCACGCTACCACATGGGGCTGATTTTTTTTTTTATTGTAGAGATGAGGTCTCGCCAAGTTGCCAAGGTGGGTCTCGAACTCGCAGGCTCAGGCAATCCACTCACCTCAGCCTCCCACCTCAGGTGGGATTATAGGCTGAGCCACCGAGCCCGGCTTGCTTTTCCTTTAAAAGACTTTATTTTAGGGCAATTTAAGTTCATAGCAAAATTGAGCAACAGATATGGAGAATTTCCACACACATGCATACTCCCCCACTTCAATCTCCTGCAAGAGTCATATGAATATTTTTTACCATCCATGAATTAACACTGATACATTATTAGCACCTAAAGTCCCTAATTTACATATTTTCATAGTCTCTAGTTACATAGTTTACATTAGAGTTCATTCCTGGCATTGTACTCATTCTGTGGGTTTCAACAAATATATAGTAACGTGTGTCTACCTTCGTTGTGTTTAGAGAATATTTACTCTGCTCCAAAAATACTCTGATCTCTGCCCACAAATTCCTTTCTCTTCCCCAACTCCTGGTAAACCGCTGATCTTCTCTACTCCATAGTTTTGCTTTCTGCAGAATGTTGTACAGTTGGAATCATGCAGTCAGTAGCTTTTGTGGTTTGGCTTTTTTCATAAAGTAGTCTGCATTATGAGTGTTCTCCAGTTCTTTTCAAGGCTTGATAGCTTATTTCTTGTTAGTGCTAAATGATATTCCATTGTCTAGATGTATCACAATTTATTTGTGATAAATTTACCTACTAAAGAGCATTTTGGTTGCTTTTAAGTTTTGGCAATTATAATGAAGCTTCTATAAACAACTTTTGTATATACACGTTTTCAATTCATTTGGATAAATACCAAAGAGTGTGGTTGATGGAGTATATAATAAAAGTATATTTAGTTATTTAAGAAACTTCCAAAGTGTATTTCAAAGTGACTTTACCATTTTGTGTTCCTGACAGCAAAAAAAAAGCTTCTGTCACTCAATATGGTCACCAATATTTGGTGTTGTAAGTGATTTGGATTTTTGCTATTTTAATAAGTACATGATGGAAAATATAGTGTTGTTCAAAATGAATCGTTACTTTTATTTTATAATGAAAATAATTAAACTTAGCAATTAGATAACTGATTTGGAATAGGTGAAGGCAGGAATTGAATCCACAGGCTCTATGAAGAATCTCTACCACTTTATCATTTAAAAAATATATTTGTTGACACTTCGGTTCAAACTATTGTGCCTAACTGTTTTGAGATACTTTCCACCTTGGGGACGACATCTGATTGGGTTTGCAGGTTGATCATTCTTTGAGTATGGGTTTGTTCATGTTTGTATCACCAGCGTCATAGGAATATGTAGTGTTTCATCCTGAAACTCAGTTCACATTGAAACTTCTAATTTACGCATCTGGCTCACCCAATGCTACTTTTAAAAATGCTTTGAAAAGCTCAATCCTATAATATAATTTCTTTAAAAGTAACTTTTATCTATTTTAAGAACATTAGCAATTATTTATTTATAGTTTTGGAAGGTAATGGCAATAAACATGAACTGGTATTATTTGGTGCTTATTGAATAAACATGCAAAGCACTCTAAAATCAGAAACATAATTTCAAACCAAGGGCATTTATTCCATCTGTCTTATGTCTGAATAAATAAGACTGTGTTCTGTCTCTCATTTTATTGTATAGTAGAGAAAATTAACATTTATGTGTTACTATTTTAAGTCCACAAACTTTATTTCAACCTACTTCTATGTTTAAAAATAGAAAGTATCACGTTTATTAAGTCTTAATAGCAAACTCATATAAAAAAATCTTGTTGAAATTATGCTGTTAACTCAAAGCAGAAAATTTTTCCTTTTCCATCTCTTGATCTAGTTCAATCCTTTAGAGAATTACAGTTCATACCATATTTTATGACCCTAATAGAGATCTAAAGTTCTTTTTCATATATATACATGCTACACAATTCAGAATCTTCAAAAGCAAGGCATGCTTTTTGGTCATGGAAAATTTCAAATGCTCAAAATTCTCTGAAAGTGACATGGATATCACAAGAATATGTTATCTTGGAAGTAACTAAAATTAGAATCAGATAGCCATTGTTTAGGAGCTCCCAAAAGGGGATTTTTATTGTAAGAAAAACAGAGGAGATAATCTCTAAGATTTTTTTTGAAAGTTTAAACTGTAGAATGCATCTACCCTACAATACCAGAATTCTAAAATTTTGGTGCAGACAAGGAAGGTACTTACTTGTTTCAAATTGGAGTCTGTATCAGTCAGAATGGTTATGTCTGTGAGTAACAAAAACTCAACTGAAGTATAATGGACTGTGTCTCTCCAAACATATACACCTAAGTCCTAACCCCTGGCTTCTGTAAATGTGACCTTATTTGGAGACAGGATCTTAGAAGGTTGAATTAAATTAATGATCTCAGAGGGTGACAGAGTAAAAGACCTGAGCAGACGGAGTTAGAGATTCACACGATGTGTCTAAATGTCAGTGGTTGCCAAGGATTGCTGGCAGTCACCAGAACCCTGAAGACAGGCCTGGAACAGACTCCCTTTGGGAGTCTCCAGAAGGAACCAAACCTGCCAACACCTTTCACACTTCTTTGAAATAATACATTTCTGTTGTTTTAAGCCATTGGATTTTTTGTAATTTGTTACCAAAGTCTTAGGATCTAACAGACCCACTGCATTTGACTGTAAGAATACAGAAATGTATTAATTCACACAAATATTAGTATAGAGACTTCAGTCTCTTAGATGTTAAGTTGCTCAAATTCTATTTATTTATTTGTCTTTATTTTGCAACTTCCTTGAATTTGTCTTCTTTATAGTTTCATCTCCACATCTTCACCACAGTCCTGGGATGGCTGCAGCCATTATAAAGTTCATATATATATATAAGCAATAATATTGAGTGAAAGTGGGGGAGAGATTAAAAAAATTACTTCTGACTGCTGTCTCAAAATGCAGGTATAATGTTTTCAGAAAGACTCACAAATAGTTTTCTCAAAATTCACTTGGTTAAATTAGCTCATATACTTTTTTAAAAGCCAGAAGGAATGGAATTAACTAGTTCATTTGGCTTTCGCTTGGACCTGAAGCTGATTCAGATTCTTTTGTACCATAAGGGTCACATAAGAAACATTAGACATCTACACAAAATGTGGATTTCTGTTAGGGGCAGAGAAGGGCTCATTGATGTTAGTTTGTCAAATAATTGTAACTACAAACAACATGGCTGGTGTCATGCCCCTACACCATGGCAAAAATCACTAAACAGTTAAAGTGTCTTTATAAAAAATAAAATATCAAGTGACTATTTTACCTCTGCAAACTTTTAAAGCTGTACGTTTCCCTAATATGTGGAGTTATTTAAACTTTGCTACTATAAAAGCATTTGTAGTTAAATTTGATGATACCAATGCCAGAAGACAGTACTGTCTTTCTGGATTGTTATGAAGCTACATTGTTCATCACTACATATAGAAAGGCACAGTATCTCTAAATCCTGTCTCTTGAAATACCTTGTTTTCTCCTAAATACACTCTTAACATACCCTGTTTTCTCCTAAATAATCAGCATGCTCTAGCTGACATGTAATACTTTATCTTATTTTCCTACTAACAGGAAAATTATACATAATAAATTTGGTAGATTAAACATTTTCAAATAAATAGAGGGGTGGGTATACATAGAAATATTCATAATGAGAAATTCTGTGAGCAAAGCAATAGGCTAGACGTATTCATTTAATCTTCAATACATCTCTGTAAGGATTAATTCCGATGGAATTAAAGACTCCAAAAGAGTAATTAACTTTTCCAGTATTGCACAGCAAGTGAGCATCCCAGGCTGACTTTAAATCTTGCTCTAACTTTTAAGCCTGTGCTCTCTCCAAACGAAACTAGAAAAAATTATTATTAAAGTGAACAAGTTGGCCAGGGTCGGTGGCTCAAGCCTGTAATCCCAGCTCTTTGGGAGGCTGAGATGAGAGGATTGCCTGAGCAAACAAGTTCGAGACCAGCCCAGGAGACTTGGTGAGACTTCATCTCTACAATAAATCAAACAATTAGCCAAGCTGTAATTGGAAGACTGAGGTGGAAGGATAGCCTGAGCCCAGCAGGTCGACGCTAGGGTGATGGTGAGCTTACCACTGCACTATAACCTGGGCGACGGAGTGAGATTCCAACTCAAAAAATAAATTAAAGAAAAATAAATTAAAGAAATTAAAGTGAATAAGTTACTAATATAATCAATTATTCTTATATCATTTTCTGCACGTATGCAAACAATTATATTTAATAAGAAAACATCTAGGTGTAAGAAAAGTTTTTGTTCAAGTTCTCTGGAAGTAGAACTCAAATTGAGTTGTATTCTAGTGAATTATTAGAAAGAGCTCACAAGATAAGCTGGTGAAAAGAGAAGCATTAATAGAAAGAAGAGACCAAGCATGAATATAATTTGAAACAAAGACTCATGGAAGGAGGTTTCTGCTAATTTTATTGTGAAAAGTTGCCTTGACTTGACGCGAGAGACCTCAACCCTCACACCCCAATCTGTCAGTCTGTGTTTTGCTTACTGAAGACCGCACCCGAAGGATGTAAACTGTCTGTGTTTGCAGGGCAAAGTGGCTTCTGTAGCCTAAAGGTATCTTACAGATAAGAAGATGCAGGTCTGGACTATTAACACAGTACTCAGATGCTCAGGGAAGAGCATAAAGAAAGATTTAAAAGATCCAAGGGAATCTAGACAGAGTACCTGTTGTTGGTTACATCAGACTCTACAAATGAAATGATACATGCATAAAATAATCAAATCTGAAACTCTCCTAAAAGCCTGATTTAAAATAAACACCATCCATGAGTTAATCCCTAGATTATTGATTACTTCATATAGATTCTAGGCTGAACATTTGTTCATAAAAAAAAAGAAGAGTAAATGTTTCCTTCTTTAGCAAAAAGGTAAAAGATATATTAATTTGGGCAAGAAATAATAGCCTGAGTGTCATTAAAATTGGATTGCTCTAAACTTGTATTCTTAGCTCCCACAGCCTAGGCAAAGAATTGTAGTAGAGAGATAATTAACAAGACAGATGGATTTGGGGTCACATTTATGATGTGCAGTTGCTCTAGTTTATGTCCTATAGAAATGTCTTGGTTACTGAAAATTGATTATGGGAATTCATGTAGCCCTCTAAATTCATGGTTTGGCTTTCAAGTCATTCTGGAAATAATGTTTGGGTGCACTGTTAAAAACATCAGCTGGTATACAGGGATTGACGCCACACATTTACTTGGAGTTCTTTTTTAGCAATGTATTAGCTTCAAATTGAAAAAGAAAAACCACATACAGTTTCCCAATAAGTGTGGTGTGAGATTGATTGAAACATATAGCTAATATTTTTAAGTGTCCCAGAGAGTAACTGAAACATCATATTGTTGGTATACGCACTGCCATTTTTGTTGCACAGGGCTTATAAAACACTTACAAACACATTACTGTATGCAGAACATAATGCTTTTTCTGGAACTCTGGTTTTTATGGACTTTTATGGCTGAACAATTGATATTTACCTATTGAGATGGGCTTAGAAGATCCTAAAGCAGCAAGACAGAAGATAAACTATGACTATTTGCCTGTAATATGAGAACAGCAAAATAGCTAAAGGCCTCTTTAAATATTCCTGGCATTAAACCAGCATGGCTGTTTAAAAGTTCAACATTTCACTTTCATGGTAAGAAGTCTAGGTTCTTTCCCATTCCTCTATGGCAAAAGGGACCCCGAGCGGTCCTTTGGGGGCATTATGTCTTCAGGTGTTGTTAAATACTTTGAACCCATTTCTTCTTCTTGTCTGGGACTGTCCTGATCAGTGTTATAGATACTACCTGCACTCCCAGCTGCTAACTGCTGTTCAATAAACTCCAGTGAACTGGAATAGACCTTATATAAAGAGTGTTTTTAAATAATGATGCAATTAGATAACGTTCTCTCTGGGAAATATTTTTTATTGTTGTTGTTTTTTGTTTTTGTTTTTTTGCTTTTTAATGCTCCTTTCTAACTCCCTGTGATGCTAAGGGCTTTTTCAAAAAGGGTAAACACCTTGGTTCTAGAAAAGCAATCATTCACTATATTTGAACACTTAAGAGAAGACAGTATGCCAGAGTTTAGGCAACTAGAGACAGAGTAAGGGACCATTTTTTTACTGACAGAGGCAAAAAAATAATACATGTGCAAAACTAAAATTCATGTCAAAAAGATTAGTTAAGGAGTTTGGAAGAAGAGGAAGGAAGAGGGTGGAATATTACCCTGACAGTGTGGAAGGACTGAATACACACAGGCAGAAGGGGCGTGAAAACGTAGTGATATTGGAAAGGGGGGCTGGTGGGAATTGCTTCTGGAGAACAATGAACAGAAGGTCTTGGCATAAGGGAAGTGTTATTGAGAGGCAGTGGTGAGATCGAAGCTGTGAAGGCAAAAAGAGTTGTCATTAAAGATTCTGTCCTGTGGGTACAGGAATCAGTTCAATGTGTATGAGTAGAGGGGAGACAATTGCAGGTTTTTGCGCCACTTCATGCCAGAACAGAGACTGTCAATGACCAAAGATTCTATTCTCTTCCAGCAGAATGGGACTTGATGGGCCAATTCTGAGTGTGGGCAGAGAGTGGGAGGAGAGAGGAATGAAAGGCATTCTGAGCAGTCAATACTCCTAAAGGTTGCACAGCTTGTGCTTTTCTGTACATAAAAGGGAAAAATTAGGCCCAGTGGGTGTTACATCATAACATGCACTTTACAACTGGGTTCACATAATGCCAGACGACTGGTGAGCACCATTTTATTACTCTAACTGCTCATTTTAGTTCGGTTCAAGCTACGCCTTGGGCTAATGCTTCCACTAGTGCAGCTGGGGGCATGTGCATGGTGGAATTTTCCATGTTAACTTTTAAAATTATGTAAAACAAGGAGTCTTGGCATAGTATTGGAGAAGATCTTCTTTTAAAAGAGTGAAATGGGGCAACCCATTCGGGTCCCCTCCCACTGTGGGAGCTTTTCTGTCCTCTTAATAAATCCTCCTTTCGCAAAAAAAAAAAAAAAGAGAAATGGCAAAAAGAATGAGTCCTTTAATCTGCAGCATTAACCATGTTTTTAGTACCTAGAATGATTTGTCTGGATCAATGATATGCATTCAAATAATTGGAAAAGCTGTGTTAAAAAGTTAGCCAATGTTCTTAGTTGAGCCATGATTCAACATGGGCTCTGAAAGCAGAAAGACCAAGGCTAATTTTTCTCTTCCAATACTTACCAGTTGCCTGACTTATGTAGTTACTTCTCTGAGCTTTATTTTACAGATATCTTTCAGTAGAGAATTGGTTGGTTATTTTTAAATGAATTTATACAAAATAAAAACAATGCAACTGTTAAAAAAATGTAGATGCATATTTCCAGACATGAAATTTTGTCTACAGCACATGGTAGATAGAAACATTCTCACAATGTACATCTATAATATGAAATGCGTGCATGTGTATATGCGTGTGTGTATGTGTGTGTGTGTGGGTGTAAATATCAACAATTTATCTTTCCTTATGGTGAGGCTTAAATAATTATTTTTTCTCCTTATGCACTGCTAAAGACTTGTGTGCTTTAAAAAAATGTAGTCCAACTTTTAAATAAAAAGAAAAAAAAGGACATGAATAAGGGAGAATTTTCTTCAGTCTTATGTATCTCCCCCAAAGGAGTGCTAATGACACACAGTTACCACCAGAAATGCACAAAGTTATTAACCATCTTATGTCACACTTTTTTTTTAAATTGGAGTCTCACTCTGTCTGCCACCTGGAGTACAGTGGCATGCTCATGGCCACCCCAGAATCAACCTGATGGCCTCCGGTGATCCTTCTGCCTCAGCCTTCCACATAGCCTGAACTACAGGTGCGTGCTACCACGTCCAGCTAATTTTCTATTTATAGAGACAAGGTCTTGCCAAATTGCCCGGGCTGGTCTTGAACCTGCGGACTCAGGCAATCCACTCACCTCAGCTTCCCAAAGTGCTGGAATGACAGGCTGAGCCACCGAGCTTGGCCTATCCCACACTTTTAACTTTGTTGCCTTCTAGGATGAGAGTCAGAAGTCTGGAAGGTTTGAATCTCCAAAACAGAAGCAGGTTATGATACATGTTTGCTGTATAGGCATGCCATAATCACGTCAAATAGGTACTATGAAACTTCTAACATGATGGGACAATTAGGCTCAGTCAATAAAAAGTAGGAATAAAACCATATATTTGTTAAACAGGGGAGACAGGATGGATCTCACACCAATTCGATTTCAAAACCTGTGCTCTTTCAGCAATTCAGTATTGGTTTTACTGCTGCCCGGTTTAGCAGAAAATAAGAAGAGATAAGCCGCAATAGCTTAAGAAAAAGTTTTGATTGGGTAATCATATAGGTGTAATTCCAAGGAATTTGAGTGTGTGTGTGTGTCTAAATAACTCAGTCTCCTTTTTAAAAATAATTAATTAATTAATTTTTATTATAAAGATGTGGGGTACAATTCAGGGTTAGGTATACAAACGCTGATTATGCAGGTACCCGTGTGGATGAGGTGTGCCCCTCTCTCCCCTGGCAGTTTCCCTCAACTGACAATCCCACCCCCCTTCCCCTGGCAGTTTCCCTCAACTGCCAATCCCACCCCCCCCCCCCCCGGCAGTTTCCCACTACTGCCAATCCCTTTCTTTATAGTATTATGACAATTGCTCAAGGTCCACTTATGAGTGAGAACATATGGTGCTCTGTTCTTTGTATCTG
>CAUYQG010277275.1:0-10136 GCA_963574415.1 Tarsius wallacei
TGAGCTATGATCATACCACTGTACTTCAGCCTGGGCAACAGAATGAGACTCAGACTCAAATAAAGAAATAAAAACAGAGAACCAAGTTAGAAAAAAACGAGTTATCTTCTAAAATAAAGGTGTTTAAAAATTGGCTGGGTACAGTGGTTCACGCCTGTAACCCCCACTTCGGGAAGCCAAGGCGAAAGGATCGCCAGAGCTCAGGGGTTCAAGAACAGCGTGGGCAACTTAGTGAGACCTCATCTCTATAATAAATCAAAAACTAGCCGGGCTCGGTGGCTCAGCCTTTAATTCCAGCACTTTGGGAGGCTGAGGTGAGTGGATTGCCTGAGCCCACGGGTTCGAGATCCGCCTGGGCAACTTGGCGAGACCTCATCTCTACAATAAATCAAAAATTAGCCAGGCATGATAGTGCACGCCTGTAGTTCCAGTTGCTTGGAAGGCTGAGGCGGAGAGATCACTGGAGCCCAGCAGGTCAAGGCTGCGGTGGCCAGGAGCAGCCACTGCACTCCAGTCTGGGTGACAGAGTGAGACTCCAACTCAAAAATCCATCAATCAATCAATCAATCAAAATACATCAAAAAAATTAGCCGGGCACGGTGGTGTGCACCTGTAGTTCCAGCAACTTAGAAGGCTGAAGCAGAATTGCCTGAGCCCAGCAGGTCGAGGCTGCATTGGCTGTGAGCATGCCACTGCACTCCAGCCTGGGTGACAGAGTGAGACTCCAACTCAAAAAAATAAATAAACAAAAGGCACAGTCACCAGTGTAGGTTGGCTCAGACAGCATTTCTTGGGGCCCATGTTATAGATGAGTGATTAATCTCTGCATAAATATTGAAAGAGAATGTAGTTCCATAGTCATACAAGTTTGAGAAATGCTGAATTTACTGTTAAGCTTGTTTCTTTACTGGCTACAGCCTTGATAGCCTTATGGAGTCAATCTTTCTGTATTTGAATCTTGGCTCTTACATTCTTCCTTAGCTATACAACTTATATAAGATAGACTTGTTGGCCGGGCACAGTAGCCAGGGTGAGGTAGCATGTACCTGTAGTTCCAGCTACTTGGAAGGTTAAGACGGAAGGCTCGCCTGAACCCAGCAGGTTGAGGGTGAGGTGGCCATGAGCATGTCACTACACTCCAGCCTGGGCAACAGGGTGAGACTCTAACTTAAAAAAAAAATAAAGAAAAAAAAAGAGTTGCCGTAAAGATTAGAAACATAAACGCATATGTGAGCCTTAAAATAGAGCCTTGGAAAGTGCTCAATAAATGTTAAATTATTAGTAGTAATATCATTTCCACAGCCTTTGTTAATCTGATATAAACTAATGTTCATTGTGAATCACCAAGAAGGAAGGGGATATAGCTTGCAGTTTCCCAAACATATTTGATGATGAAACCCACTTCTTCACAGAACATCCCTCCGGAAGACTGGTTAAATCTTTAAAGCAAACAAAACTCTTAGAAACAACAGAGAATTCCATCACTAAAACAAAATCTGTTTTTAAAAAATTGAATTTTTATTCCCAACATTTTCCTCAATGCTTATCTTCTAACCTGCCTTTGAGCTAAAATCCTAATAGATGAAAAAAGAAACAATGTGAGCCAAATTGGCCTAGTGATTAAAAAGATGGGAAAACTGTGATATGTGTTCTTTTCAACATTATTTTCTTGTAAGAAGTAGGGATTATCAGTCAGGCTCAGTGGCTTAGCCTGAGATGAGTGAACTGCCTGAGCCCGCAGGCTCGAGACCCGCCTGGGCAACCTGGCAAGACCTCATCTCTACAATAAATCAAAAATTAGCCAGGCGTGGTAGCGTGTGCCTGTAGTTCCAGTTACTTGGAAGGCTGAGGTGGAAGGATTGCCGGAGCCCAGCAGGTTGAGGCTGCGGTGACCGGGAACGGCCACTGCACTCCAGTCTGGGCGACAGAGTGAGACTCCAACCCAAAAAAAATAAAAAATAAAAGAAGTAGGGATTATCAAACATGTAATGAAGTCATATTTCCTGGTAGCAAAATTTTTCTTGGTTTGTATAGCAGAATCATATGTATCTTAGTGCCCTGTAAAGATACTATGCTATGCTTCTAGTCAGGCGCGGTGACTCACACCTGTAATCCCAGCACTTTCGAAGGCAGAAGCAAGAGGACTGCCTGAGCCCACAAATTCAAGACAAGCCTGGGCAACATGGTGAGACCTCATCTCTACAATAAATCCAAAAAAATTAGCTGGGCATGGTGATGCATGCCTACATGTAGTTCCAGCTACTTGCAAGGCTGAGTCCAAAAAATAAAAAAAGAGAGAGAGAAAGAAAAAACAACAAAAAGATACTATACTTCTATTTCTATTCTCACTTATAAGCAGGCCCTAAACATTGGACACGGGAGCACAACAGATACTAGGCGTCTCTAACAGGGGAAGAACGGAAGGGGAGATAAGAGGCACACAACTACCCGTTGGGTACCATGCCCACAATCAGAAGGAGAGAGAGCTCACAAGAAGCCCAAACCTCATCTGCACACAATTCACTTATGCAGAAAATACTCACATGTACCCCCACAACTCTAAAAAAATAAAGTGTGCAAAGAAAAGTATGCTTCATGATTCTAAGTGCTCCATGACCTGAGTAAGTCTGATGCATATTTTAAGTATGCCAAAGATTAAGGCAGGCATTTTAGGACAGGTAAAACTTCTGAATTATTACTTTGCACCTTTATAAATTGACACATTTTCTAACTCTGAAATACAATGTTTAACATGTAGCATCTCAGGTTATACTTCAGAACTTAAATATGACTTAAATAGTGTTACAATATTATTAAATTTACACATCTTGAGATTATGTAAATTCATCATTCTGCTATTCCATCTATCCAGACTTAGAACTTTTTACACTCCCCCTCAACCTGGCATCAAGTTTTGCAAAGGCCTAAACACCTAATGATTTCTCACCCAATGTGGACTCAGGGTTATCTCTATCCACCAACCCATCCCTTGGAGACAAGATTGCCAAGGCCAAAAGATCAAATGAGCACCAACTGCTTCCAACTAGGCTTTTCTCCTCACCCAGGGCTGAGCTGTGTCAAAGAATAAACACTCCGTGCTAGGGTGCTTTATGACATGCTGAGCAAAGGCCACAGATTGTCAAACAATGCTAACTAGACCTGAAAACAATGAAGGCATCTAGCTTTTTGCATGACCCAGTATCTGTGCCAACACAAACACATTTTTCTTCAAAATGAATAAAAATTTTGAGAACAGTTAAGACTACCATGTTCTTCATCATCATCACAATTATCCAAAATTTCAGCCCCTTTCTTACTGTTCATCTCATTTCAGCTGTTCTCTCCTTCCTCTTCCTTCATACATCCTCCAAAGCTATACTTCCTGATAACCCTTTACACTATTCCACTGTAAACAAATACCTGAAATCCTGAACTAATTTCAATAACACTCAGCAAGTGCCTACATGTAAGTCATACTTTGTACAATACCAGTTTTTTGTTGTTGTTGTTTTGTTTTTTGAGTTGGAGTCTCACTCTGTCACCCAGGCTGGAGTGCAGTGGCACACTCACGGCTACCCCAGTGTCAACCTGCTGGGCTCCGGCGATCCTTCCACCTCAGCTTTCCAAGTAGCCAGAACTACAGGCGTGCTCTACCACGCCCGGCTAATTTTTTATTTATTGTAGAGATGAGTTCTTGCCAAGTTGCCTGGGCTGGTCCTGAACCCACAGGCTCAGGCAATCCACTCTCCTTAGCCTCCCAAAGTGCTGGGATTGCAGACTGAGCCACCAAGGCCGGCCCAATATTAGTTCTTTACCTACACATAAAGATACCTCTTCTGAGACTGTGCCATCTGCTCCTACCTTTCTCTCCTTGTTCCTACCATTCACTGACCTCCTGATCACTCTCTTACATTCACTGAAAACTTGTGAACCTGGTTCAGAATATTTCCACTCCCAGCTCTGCCACCACTTTGGGCAACTCACTTCCTGTGTAGCTGACTCCTAGAAATCTAGCTTTGCTATTCCTTATCTCCTCAACGCCCATAACCTTCATTTTGTCTCTACTTCAAAAACCCACTCCATAGTCGGATCCTGTATTGTCATAACCAGCAACTGCTCCTCCTATTCAATCTTAAATTCAACTACTCAATCTTGACCAACTAATTAATATGCCAGCAGCCACCTTTTGGTTTCCTTTGTTCCCTATTCGGCCTAAACTCCATGGCCCATCACTTCAAACACTCTCACTACTGAAATCTCTTGCTTCCTAACCCTTTCTGTCACACTGACGCATAAAACCCAGACTAAGATCAGCCTAATTGATGCAACCCAATTCTGGGGTTCAGTCTGAGAGACCAAGTGGGTTCTTGGCTTTGTGCAGGAAGGAATTCAAGCGTGACTCTAAGTAGAAGGGAAAAAGTACATTTACTAAAGAAACAGATCCATAGGCAGGGCAGCCCCCGTGCATCACTGGGATTTCAGTTGGAAAATAAAAGTAAGATTATTAAATAACAGAGAACAGGCTACTCCATAGGCAGAGCAGCCTGCGCTGGTCTAAAAAAAGAACAGCAACCATATACTGTTTAAGTTTTATTTTTATAACAATCTCTTGTTTATATGCTAAGCAAGGGGTGGATTACTCATGGATTTTCCAGAAAAGGAGTAGAGAATTCCTGGAATCAAAGGTTTCTCTGCCTTTTAAACAATATAGGGTAAGTTCCAGTAGTTGCCATGGTAATTGTAAACTGTCATGGTGCTGGTGGAAATGTCTTCTAGAATGCTAATGTACTATAATTATCGTATAATGGCAAGGACAAGTAGAAGTCACTTTTCACGCCATCTTGGTCTCAGTCTCAGTTGGCTTGTGATCTTCATTTTGGAAACTAGTCCTGCCGGTTTCCTGTCTCACAATTGTTTAACTTGTCCCCTCAGACACTCATGTTGCTGAGCCCTGAGGGAGAAAAATTAGTCATACAACTATATATACCAGAGCTGTGAAAAATCCACTATTCCAGCACTTCTAAGTACTCCCATTCAGTTCAGTTCACCCTCTCATTTCCCTCAAAGGGCTTCTGGAAATTCTCCCTTTCTCCTCAAATACTGCCTTACAATCTTCCATCTCTTCTCACTGTTATATCAGCTGATGATATTATTCCACCTTCACTGAAAAAATTCAAGTGTGGATTCCCCAAATTCCTTACTCACCACCTAAACACCTTCCCATCTGCATCTTTCTTTATCCCTTCTTTCTTTATTCCTACTTCAGTGGAAACTGTATTCCTATTCCTACTGGAATCTTCATTCCATTCTTGCACATCTCAATGACAATGTCCAATAAATCACATATCCCTCACTTTTTCTACATCTTTTTCTGTCTCTCTACTGACTTTTTTCATTTAGCATATAAGCATGCTGAAGTCTCTCTCATCATATATCTTCCTACTAACTATCCCATATTTCTACATTTTTTTTTTTTTTTTTAGTTGGAGTCTCACTCTGTCACCCAGACTGGAGTGCAGTGGCCGCTCCCGGCCACCGCAGCCTCAACCTCCTGGGCTCCGGCGATCCTTCTGCCTCAGCCTTCCAAGTAGCTGGAACTACAGGCGCGCGCTACCACGCCTGGCTAATTTTTGATTTATTGTAGAGATGAGGTCTCGCCAAGTTGCCCAGGCGGGTCTCGAACCTGCGGGCTCAGGCAATTCACTCACCTCAGCCTCCCCAAGCGAGGGATTACAGGCTGAGCCACCGAGCCCGGCTCTCTACCTTTTTTTTTTTAAGTCAGAGTCTCGCTGTGCTGCCCAGGCTGGAGTGCAGTGGCATGCTCACAGCTCACTGCAGCCATGACCTTTTGGGCTCAGGCGATCCTTTCACCTCAGTCTCCCAAGTAGATGGAACCACAGTCATGTGCCGCCATACCTGGCTAATTTTTTGATTTATTGTAGACACAAGGGCTCGCCAAGTTGCCCAGACTGGTCTCGAACCTGGGGACTCAGGCAATCATCTCATCTCAGCCTCCCAAAGTGTTGGGATTACAGGTGTTAGCCACTGTGCCCAGCATCTACATTTTTTTTCTAACAAAGCTTTTTAAAAGAATATCTGCATTTACTGTCTCCACTCTCTCAATAATTATCCACGCTCAGTCCTCAGCAAGCTGGCATTTATCTCTACCATGGAAACTCCACTGAAGGTATTCTATAGAATGATGAATCAGTTGCTTAATATCAAAATCACGTTTCTGTCCTTATATTAGTTTAATGGTATGCTATATTTATATTGCTGGCCGCTGTTTCTTAAAATTTATCAGTCTTCATTTAACAAACAGAAGTGAGAAGTTTGCCTGAATCCAGGGGTTTGAGACAAACCTGGACAACTAGGTGAGGCCTTGTCTCTACAATAAATAAAATTAGCCTGGTGTGGTGATGCACGCCTGTAGTTCCAGCTACTTGGGGCTGAGGCAGAAGGATCACCTGAGCCCAGTAGGTTGAGGCTGCGGTGAGTTGTTCACGTGCCACTGCACTTCAGTCTGGGCAACAGAGTGAGATTCTGATTCAAAAAAAAAAAAAGATGTTGGAGTTTGGATAGTAAGAATGGAAATGTAAGCTAAAAATTGGGGCACATCTATAATGTTGTTAAAAGCAGACATAACTGAAAAATACACCAGAGTATCAAAAAGTACCTTCCTCTTGACCATCCTGGAAAGAGTTGCAGAAGAAACAGACTTTACTGTGAAACTTACATTGAGCTTGCTCCTTAGTTAAAGGTAGAAAACACACATCTCAGTAAAAAGTAAAACACTAGGGAACAAGGTAGACACTGGTAATGAGTCAGCTAAGTAGCAGTAGTTTAAACTTCCTGATCTGGATAGCTTGAAGTAAACATGTATTTGCTTGCTCGATTAGTTAGGATGCTTTGACCCTCAAGTAGCAATATCCAGATAAAAATGGCTTAAGTGCTGGGTACAGTGACTCATGCCTGTAATCCCAGCACTTTGGGAGGCCGAGGTGAGAGGATTGCCTGAATCCAACTGTTCAAGACCAGCCTGGGCAACTTGGCAAGACCTTGTCTCTACAATAAACCAAAAAGATTAGCTGGGCCTGGTGGCACACACCTGTGGTTCCAGCTATTTGGAAGGCTGAGGCAGAAGGATAGGCTGAGGCAGAAGGATGGCCTGAGCCCAGCAGGTCAAAGCTGCAGTGGCCAATCTCAGTGCTTGGGGAGGCGGAGGCAAGAGGATTGCCCAAGCCCACAGGTTCGAGACCAGTGTGGGCAACATGGCGAGACCTCGTCTCTACAATAAATTTTTTTAAAAAATTAGCCAAGCATGGTGGCACATGCCTGAAGTTTCACCTACTTGGAAGGCTGAAGCCTTGATCTCTTGTATTCTATATGTGGTTCTAAATTATTCTGGTGTTGAAATATACTTGACACTAAAGAAACAATCTTGTTAGTCTACAACATTTGGGGGCTACCTTCTCATATAATTTTTGGGAATTCCCATCTCAGCTTCCTGGGTCTTAAGAAATGCAAAACTTAGACTCTGACAATGAAAAATACTGCTGAAAGATTTCTTTCTTTCTTTGAGTTGGAGTCTCACTGTTACCCAGCCTGGAGTGGAGTGGCACGCTCACGGCTACAGCAGCCTCAACCTTCAGGGCTCAGGTGATCCTTCAGCTTTCCAAGTAGCTGGAACTACAGGCGTGAGCCACAAGGCCTGGCTAATTTTTTTATTTATTATAGAGATGAGGTCTCACCAAGTTGCTCAGGCTTATCTTAAACCCCTGGGTTCAGGCAATCCTCTCACCTCCACCTCCCAAAGTGCTGGGATTATAGGCGTGAGCCACCGCGCCCAACCTGAAAGATGTTTTTTGGGGTTCTTTTGTTTTTTTGAGTTGGAGTCTCACTTTGTTGCCCAGGCTGGAGTGAACATTCCCAACCACTACACCCTTTACCTGCTGGGATCAGGTCATCCTTCTGCCTCAGCCTTCCACATAGCTGGAACTACAGGCATGTGTCACCACACCTGGTTAATTTTTTTATTTATTGTAGAGATAAGGTCTCTCCAAGTTGCCCAGGCTGGTCTTGAACCCATGAGCTCAGGTAATCCTCTCATCTCGGCCTCCCAAAGTGCTGGGATTATAGGCGTGAACCACCGAGCCTGGCCTGAAAGATGTTTTAAGTGACTTAAATAAACAGAAAGATATCCCATGCTAATGAATCAGAAAATGGAATACTGTTAAAATTGCATTAATTCTCAAATTGATCTACAAATTCAATATAATCCTTATCAAAATTCTAGATGACTACTTTGTAGAAATTGACAACATGATCCTAGAATCCATTTGGAAATTCAAGGAAGACAGACTAATCAATCTTGGAAAAAACCAAAGTTGGAGGACTCAACATTTCCCATTTTCAAAACTTACTACAGCTGGGCACAGTGGCTCACACATGTAATTCCAGCACTCTGGGAGGCAAAGGACAGAGGATTGCCAGAGCCCAGGAGTTCAAGATCAGCCTGGGTAACTTGATGAGACCTCATCTCTATAATAAGTCAAAAAATTAGCCGGGCATTGATGGCTCATGCCTGTAGTTCCAGCTACTTGGAAGGCTGAGGCAGAAGAATCACCTGAGCCCTGAAGGTCGAGGCTGAGGTAGCTGCGAGCATGCCACATGCCACATGCTCTGTCACTCCAGCCTGGGTGACAGAGTAAGACTCCAGCTCAAAAAAAAAAAAAAAAAAGACATCTTTCAGCATTGTTTTTCTTTCCTTTTCTTTTCTTTTTTGAGTTGGAGTCTCACTCTGTCACCCAGACTGGAGTGCAGCGGCCGATCCCAGCCACCACAGCCTCGACCTGCTGAGCTCCGGTGATCCTTCTGCCTCAGCCTTCCAAGTAGCTGGAATTACACATGCGCGCTACCACGCCTGGCTAATTTTTTATTTATTGTAGAGATAAGGTCTCGCCAAGTTGCCCAGGCGGGTCTCGAACAGGCAATCCACTCACCTCAGCCTCCCAAAGCACTGGGATTACAGGCTGAGCCACCAAGCCCGGCTCAGCAATGTTTTTCATTGAGATCTTGTCTGTAGAATAAATTAAAAATTAGCCAGCTGTGGTGGTACACACCTGTAGTTGCAGCTACTTGCAAGGTTGATGTGGAAACAGTGTGGTACTGGCACAAGGGAAGACATATGGATGATTGAAAGTGAACTAAGAGTCCATATATAAACCATTGCATTAGGTCAATTTATTTTTCATAGAGTGTAAAGAAGACAATTGAATTGTCTTTTGAACAAATGACACTAGGAAAATTGGACATCCTGTGCAAAAGAAGAAAGTTGAACCCCTTTCTTACATTATATACAAAAAGTAACTCAAAATGGATCAAAGACCTAAATGTAAAAGCTAAAACTAAAAACCCTTGGAAGAAAACACAGGTGTAAATCTTCATGGCCTCCAATTAGACAATGCTTTCTGATTCATGATACCAAAAGCATAAGCAGCCAAACAAAATTTTTTAAATGGGACTTCATCAAAATTGTAAAGTTTTGTACTTCAAAGACACCATCAAAAATGGGAAAACTAGCCAGGTGTGGAGACTCATGCCTGTAATCCCAGCACTTTGGGAGGCAAAGGCAAGAGGACTGCCTGAGCTCAGGGGTTCGAGACCAGCCTGGGCAACTTGGAAAGACCTTCTCTACAATAAATAAAAAAATTAGCCAGGTATGGTGGCACACATCTGTAGTTCCAGCTACTTAGAAAGCAGAGGCAGAAGGACTGCCTGAGCCCAGCAGGTCGAGACTGTGGTAGCCATGAGTATGCCACTGCACTCCACCATGAGTGACAGAGTGAGACTCTGACTCAAAAAAAAAAAAAAAAAAGCTGGGTGTGGTTGTTCACGCCTGTAGCCCCAACTACTCAGGAGGCTGAGGGGGAAAAATCACCTGAACCCAGGAGGTAGAAGCTGCAGTGAGCTGTGGTTGTGCCCCTGCACTCCAAACTGGCTAACAGTGAGACTCTGACTCAAAAAAAAAAAAAAGTGAAAAGACAACCCAAAAATGGAAGAAAACTCTTGCAAATCATATATCAGTAAGGGACTTACATCTAGAATATATAAAGAACTCTTACAATAACAATAAA
>CAUYQG010277277.1:0-19372 GCA_963574415.1 Tarsius wallacei
AATTGGGCATTCTGGTCAAAACATATCTAAGATGAGACACCATTCACAGTGTAGACATCAAAGATTATTGATAATCTTACAGCAGATGTCTTGAGAAATGGCCACTATTTTCTAATTCTCAAAACTCAGTAAACAGAAAAGCAAACAGTTCAATCAGAAAATGAACAAAAAACATGAAGAGATATTTTACTGAAGAGGATATTCAAATGGCAAAATAGACACATGAAAAGATATTCAATATTATTAATAATTAGGGAAATGCAAGTTAAAACCACAATGAGATATCACTACACATCTATCAAAATGGCTGCACTAAAGAATTGCTAGAGAGAATTCAGAGAAACTGGATCTGTCTTATACTTCTGATGGAAATGTACAAAATATAGCCACTCTGATAAACAGTTTGGCAGTTCCTTTAAAAAACTAAACATGTAACAATTATGTAAAGCAGCAATTGCACTCCAGGGCATTTATCCCAGAGCAATGAAGATTTATATTCATGCAAGTATCTTTACACAATGTTCATAGCAACTTTATTCATAA
The DNA here is from genome assembly GCA_963574415.1 of Tarsius wallacei. Lineage (NCBI taxonomy): Eukaryota > Metazoa > Chordata > Mammalia > Primates > Tarsiidae > Tarsius > Tarsius wallacei. Next base: position 544 of record CAUYQG010277277.1, read on the forward strand.
TGACAAAAAACTTGAAACAATTCAGACATCCTTCAACAGAAATCACTGGGGGCATGTTGAATCATTGTATTAAATTCCCATCATTTTAATAACATGAAATATAGTAAAAGGAGAAAAAGCAGAGAAAATAGGTTAATGGATGCAAAATATAAACTAAACCTGCTCTACAACTTTGCCAGTCTACCTTTTTTGTATAACATCAAATTTAAGAAACACTTTACCTTCTGAAGAGATAATTCAAGAGGTATAATTGTGCTGCAGTAAAATATAAATGAAACTATAGCCATATGGTATAATGATGGCAGAAAGTCAGTGATTAATAACTGTTTTTCTGGTTTAATCCAACAACAGTTTCACCAGAGAGAGTTACCATAAAAGTGGTAATTATCATTGAACACATTGCCAGTGGTAATTGCAACTTGATTGGACAAAGGAAACTGCCATCTAAAAAGCTTTTATAAACCTATTAATGCAAGTACGTTCATAGAGGCTTTTGGTTAATTGATGAAAATTCTCTTTAACCTTTTGACTGCTTTGTTATTGTAGGTATGCTAATTATAAAGCATTCAATACCCAGGGCACCTAATAAAGACCTTCATTTTAAAAGCTTAGAAATTCCTTTTGTCATCTCCTTTTGTTTGTATAATGCAATAAATGATATGTTGCTTACCGAAGTGCTAGCTGAAAAAGAAGAACATCCGTCATTGTTTATGTGCTGGTCATTATGTTTGTAGGGTTACCCCACTGGAGCATATTCACTTTGTCAAACTATAATAGGAGATTGTAGGAAAGTTTGTAAAATTGGGCATTCTGGTCAAAACATATCTAAGATGAGACACCATTCACAGTGTAGACATCAAAGATTATTGATAATCTTACAGCAGATGTCTTGAGAAATGGCCACTATTTTCTAATTCACAAAAGGTTTCATATAGATTATCACGACTCTACTATAAGAGGTGATACTTTTGGAAGTAAAATATCTATAGGTTTAGCCTACAGGGAAACAAACAAGCATAAAATAGACTAGCTATATTACTCAGAACTTTTTAAAGGGGAATTGTATGATTACAAATACAACAAATTGAATTGATTTAGGTTTCTTTGATCAATATATGACTTGCTCATAAAGATATGGAGTAGATCACATAATTCAGGGATTAGTATATTGGCTTAGCTTGGTTTATGTGCCTGTCTCATGGCAAGGCCAGCAAGACCTGAGTTAACAAATAACCTCAAGACTGTCAGAATAGATGGCCTACAAGAGTAGATTGCTGACACTGGGAGAAAAAAGAATAGAAGAGGGCAATAGAATTAATAAATGCTTATAACATTAGCTTTGCAGATTGTTTTAGAAAACTCAGGTGTCAAATAAAGTGTTTTCTGGCTTCTGTGTGAATTATGCTCTTTTCCTTATATGAAGGGGGACCAAAAAAAGAACAGAATTTATTTATTTGAAAAAAATCTGTATTTATTCTCAGATGCTTAAACTTCAGTCACCTCTTTGTTTTATGCTTATGCCTATCAATAGGCTTTTTCCACTGTTCAAAACACTTTTCAAATTCATAAATTTTAAGACCTTTTAGTGCCTCTGCCAGTTTTTGCTTCACCTCTTCCACATTGGTAAAATGTTTCCCTCTGAAAACCCAGGGAAAAAAAAAAAACCAAAAAAGTCACTTGGGGAGATATTGGGTGAATAAGGAAGGTGGTGCATAGGGTTCAAGTTGTTTTTGGTCAAAAACTGCTGAACACTCAGCTTCATGTGGGCAGGTATCCTCATAAATCATCCATCATGAAATGGGTAAACGCTTGCAAGAATCTCCCGCACCAAGCCGGGCTCGGTGGCTCAGCCTGTAATCCCGCACTTTGGGAGGCTGAGGTGAGTGGGTTGCCTGAGCCTGTGGGTTCCAGACCCACCTGGGCAACTTGGCAAGACCTCATCTCTACAATAAATCAAAAATTAGCCGGGCTTGGTGGCACACGCCTGTAGTTCCAGATACTTGGAAGGCTGAGGCGGAAGGATCGCCAGAGCCCAGCAGGTCGAGGCTACGGTGGCCGGGAACGGCCACTGCACTCCAGTCTGGGTGACAGAGTGAGACTCCAACTCAAAAAAAAAAAGCATCTCCACCACCAAAAAATAATTCACTGAAACAAAACACAAGTTCACACTGATGCCAATGGGTTCCTAGAACTTTTACCTACTGGGGGAAGCCTGTACTCAAGGGACCCACCTTCCAAAAAAAAAAAAAGATAATTTCGTGTTTTCTGCCCACCCCCCACACACAGCCACTTTAATCTTATAGTTTGACTGTTCTTACATAGCCGAACTCACATCCTCACAGATCATCTTCCAGTGGATTCTTTGTCATTTATTCCATACTGCAAGCACCTATAGTGGTCTCACTACTGGGATAGAGGTACCAGGCAGTACATCACAGATATAAGGACATGGGTTTATTAAGCTATTACATAATTTTTATTTCACATTCTGGTCCTACCTCTTCAGGACCCTTACTAAGATGAAGTTCTCCATGCCTCTTTTCTGAGTCAGAAAGAACAGACATATGATTAAACAGATAATTTTAGAGATGGATGGTCTAAAAAGTAGATAGCCTTCATACCTAGTGGCTTCTATTTCTCTTTAAAGCTGGAATAAATATTTATTAACTGTTCACCTTGGATAAATTACTTCATTTCATTGAACCTCAGTTTTCTCAAATGTAAGATGTGGATAATAACATTCTAGTAGGGTTGTATAAAAATTTAAATAAAGGAATGGAAATAAACCTCCTAGCATTTCATTAAATAATCATTCACTCTATTGATTTTTTTATTATAAAGATGTGGGGTACAATTCAGGGTTAAGTATACAAACATTAATCATGCAGGTACCCTTGTTGATGAGGTATGCCCCTCCCTCCCCTAGCAGTTTCCCTCAATTGCCAATCCTACACCCCCTCCCCTGACAGTTTCCCACTACTGCCAATCCCTTTCTTATATTATTATAATTGTTCACGTTCTGCTTATGAGTGAGGAAATATGGTACTCTGTTCTTTGTTTCTGTGATAGATCACTGAGTATGATCGACTCCAAAGCCATTCAAATTGCTGCAAAGTCCATATATTTGTCCTTCTTTATGGCTACATAGTATTCCATTGTGCACATGTACCACATTTTTTTTATCCAGCCCAGCTGCGATGGGCAACATGGCTGGCTCCATGTTTTTGCTATTGTGAATTGAGCTGCAACAAACATAAGTGTGCAGGTATCTTTTTTGTAGAATGATTTGAGTTCCTCCAGGCACATTCCCAATAGGGGAATTGCTGGGTCATATGGAAGGTCAATTTCTAGTTCTTTCAGGAATCTCCACACTGTCTTCCAAAGAAGTTGCACTAGTTTGCATTCCCACCAGCAGTGTAGAAGCGTTCCTTTGTCTCCACATCCTCGCCATCATCTGTCGTTTGTTTTATTAATGATGTTTTAATTATTCTAGTCATTAGTATCATGAGGTTATTTTCTGAAAGAGAAAGATGAGAGTAGTTGACTCAGTGAGACTGTTGAGATGTGCAATAACTGAGGAAAATGGGAAAAGGAAAATAAGTAAGAGGATGATAATGTTGAGAATCCAGATAAGTTTGAAAAAATACATATATATGGTATATATATCACAGGCACATACATATGAGAATGTATTACTCAAACATCTTCGTTCTGTGATTTTTCTCTAGCAGTATTACATTGCCCAGGATCCAGCAAAGAACAAAAAGAAATGAATGGATTAATCTTTTCCCAAATCCACTCTCGCCACTCCCGTTAACAATTGCCAAAAGTATTAGTAGAAGGAAGAGAGTAAAAGAAAATGCAGTTGTAGTTTTAAAACGAATAAACAAACAAATAAAAATGGTTTTGGTGTTTAATGATCTCTGCCAATTATTAAGATGGCTGTATTTGAAGAAGTTGTTCGGCATCTCTGAGTTTAGTGTCCTCATTTGTGTAATGGTAATTGAAAATTAATCTTATAGTATTGTAAGAACTTAATGAAATAATAAAGTTTATTTATTATGTACTTAATATAGAATGTTATGTTCTGTGAAGAATGTTGTACAAGGATTGCTTCATCTAAGTCTTAGCACAACCTTATGAAATAAAAACTTCTCATCTTTTTCTATTATACATATTAAAATTGCACATGCAGAGAGGTTAAGCAGAGACTGCAGACTTGATCACTAAGTGTACCCTTGATGAGTCAAATAATTTGTTGAAATTGTTTTAAGGTTCCTGCAATACAAATAGGATGAATTACTTGTGACAAAAATTTGGGCCATAGATATTTATGATATCTATTTACTTTTTTGCTGATTAGATTTCTACAACCCACTCCCACCCTTTTTGGGCATTCAGTAATTTTTATTAAAGGAGTGTTTTAAGTGTACATTGGTCTATATAAAAACTGTAAAACAACTTTACCATCTAGGTGATTCACATTTAAAATAATTACATTGAGGTCCGCTTTTTGATATAAAAATATTTCTATATGGTGGAAAATGTTATAAAGCTTTTAGAACTGTGGAGGCTTTTAAACTAAATGTTTACTTGTCTCTTTCTTGGCATCCTGCCCTTCTTTAGTGCCTTCTTCTTAACATGTGTAGAGAACACACACTTATGCTCCTTCAGTTATTTTAAGAATTTTAATAATTCTATGAATACTTGAAGCAATATCATGGGGGATGGTTGAATTTTTATCCCAATTTATGCAATAAGAAACTAAGTTAAATGTTAATTTTCCAAAGGTGACATTTCTGGTAAATTGTTAGCCAGTTTATTGTTTTTTGTTTTAAACTTAAGCCATCTGGCCCTAGCTTAAACCCTCTTAACCATGGCATTATATTATCTCACAAATTGACCTTTTAATTGTTTATGAATACTTCAATCCTAGAAGATGCAAGATACATTGAGAGTTTCTACACTGAGATGAAATAGTAAGAATTAGTCAATTTTTCTATGTAATTTCATTCAGTGATTTTTTGGGGTCTACTTTAGAGCCTCAGTTACCACAAAAAACTATTCAACTGCATGTGGTAAATTTGTTTTAAAAATTTATAATTTCAGTTGCTGAATTTTATAGCAAATGGGAAATATTTTAGAAGAGAGGTTCTCATTTTTGACTGCACAATAGAATCACCTGAAAAGCTTAAAAATTCAAATTACTTGGTCCAGTCTCCAGAAATTATAATTGAATAGGTCTGGGATAAGGCCCAGGAAAAATAATTTTGAAGTTCCTGAGGCGATTCTAATATGTAGCCACACATTTAAATCAGAAGTTTTGACGACTTTAGCTAATCTTGGAAGACAGATATCTGGAACACAAAAGAGCATAATCTTTTTAGGTTCAATAATAGTCAACTGACCAAAATTTTGATATTCATCATTAGTGTGAGGGAAATCATGGTTATGATGTATATTAAAAAAAATACGTATATTTCTTCCATAGTCTAGTGATTAAAGGAGGAGTTGAAAGTATGGATATTAGGGAAGGATCATATCACATAATGCATTTTATTTTTTATTTGCTAGACTTTATAATACATTAAGCCATTGTTTCATTCTGGAAGCATATAATTCTGTATTTAAATGTCTTGAATTAAGTAATTAACATTTTTTAAAAATTTCAAGTGCAAAATTAAATAAATTATTCTCCTAATTTGCCACATGTTTCACAGATTCTTTCAAGACTCTTCTTTTTATTTTCTCATTCATTTATTCTGTTTTTGTTGTTATTGTTCTTAATATGTTTAATATATATACATATACTTGCTTGTTTTCTTTAATTGTGGGCTGCAAGTTGGGAGTGTGTACATACGTGATTTAGGTACAGGTAATGTTTAGGGACTCCACTGGACCTTTCTACACCTGCATTAGGATCAGGCACCCTTATTGATGCTATATGCGCCCCCCCCCCCCCCGGCAGTGTCCTGCTACTACCAATCCCTTTTTTGTAGTATTATGATAGATGTTCAGGGTTCACTTATGAGTGAGAACATGTGATACTCAGTTCTTTGTTTCTGTGATAGATCACTGAGTATGATAGGCTCCAAATCCATCCACGTTACAGCGAATCCATACACTTGTTCTTCTTGATGACTATATAATATTCCATCATGTATATGTACCACTGATTTTTTATCCAATATATTTTCAATGGGCAGCACAGTTGGTTTCATATTGTGAAGAGTGCTGCAATAAACATGTGGAGGTATCTTTTTTGTAGAATTATTTGAGTGTCTCTGAGTATATTCCCATAAAGGGGATTACTGTGTTGTATGAAAGGTAAATTTCTAATTCTTTTAGAAATCGCCACACTGCTTTTCATAGTGGTTGAATTAGTTTACACTCCCACCAACATTGTAGAAGTGTACCCCTTTCTCTGCATCCTCTCCAGAATCAGTTGTATTTTGTTTTATTAATGATGGTCATTCTTACTGAAGTTAGGTGGTATCTCAATGTAGTTTTGATTTGCATTTCTCTGATGATTAGTGAAGCTGAGCAATTTTTTATGTCAGTTGTTGGTTCGTATGTCTTCTTTTGAGAAGTGTGTATTCATGTCTTTTGCCTGTTTATAATGGTTGATTTATTTTTTTTTTCCTTTTGACATGTCTGAGTTCCTTGTAAATTTTGGATGTTAGACCTCTGTCAGATACACTGTTGGCAATTTTTTTTTTCCCATTCTGTGGGCTGTCTGCCTGCTCTCTTGATGGTATCTTTAAAAAGAGAGAAAAAAAAACCCAACAGCTCAATTTTAAAAAATGGGCAGAGGACATGAATAGACACATCCCAAAAGAAGATATATGAGTAGTTAACAGATACATGAAAAATGCTTACCCTCACTAATTTTCTGAAAAATGCAAATCAAAATCACACTGAGATACCACCTTATCCCACTAAGGATGGCCATCATTCATAAATACAATAGATGCTGGTGTGGGTGCAGAGAAAATGGTCACTTCTATACTGTTGGTGGGAGTGTAAACTAGACCAAACTATTGAAAATAGTGTGGTAATATCTCAAGGAATAGAAATTGACCATCCATATGCTCCAGCAATTTCTCTCCTGGGAATTTTCCCAGAGGACACAAATTATTCTACAACAAAGACACCTGCACACCCATATTTATTTATTCACGACAGCAAAAACATGGAACAATCCTACTGCCTATTGAAAGTAGATTAGGTAAAGAAAATGTGGTACATATACTCAATGGAATATTACACAATCATAAAGAAGGACAAAATCAAGGACTTCTCAGCAAATTGGATGGAATGATTATTCTTAGCAACCTATCACAGAAACAAAGAACCAAATACCACATGTTCTCTCTTATAAGTGGGACATGAACATTAACCACAATAACACAACGGAGGGATTAGCAGTTACAGTACTCTGCCAGAGGAGAACAAAAGGAGGATACATAACAATAAAAAGGTGCCTGATCCTAAACTAGGGGAATTGAGGATCAGTTGGAGGCTCAAACTTCACCTACACATAAATTAAATATGTACCTAACCCTGACTTGTACCCCATACCTTTATAATAAAATAAAGTAAAAAATAAATAAATAAAATCAAACTATTTGAAAAGGTTCAAATTAAAAAAGAATAAAAAACAAAAAACATAAATATACAAAATCTCAAATCCTTGCCCACACCAATGTCATAAAGCACTTTATCATTTTTTTCCTAGTCATTTCATAATTTTGGGTCTCAAGATTAAGTATTTAATCAATTCTGAGTTAATTTTTTGTTGAGCGAGAAATAAGAGTCTAATTTTGTTCTGCATTTGAATAGCCAGGTTCAAACATCACTTATTGAAGATAATAACTTTTTCTCATTGTATGTTTTTGATAAACATTACTTATTGAAGATAATATCCTTTTCTCATTGTATGTTTTTGATATCTGTGTTAAAAATAAGTTGGCTATAAATATGTGGATTTATCTTGGGGATCTTTATCCTATTCCATTGATCTATGTGTCTGCTTTTATGACAGTTCCATGCTGTTTTGATTACTATAGCTTTGCAATATATTTTAAAGTCTGATGGTTTGGAGTCTTAAGTTTAAGTCTTTAATTAATTTTTGTGTATAGTGAAATATATGGGTCTACTTTCATTCTGCTGCATGTAGATATCCAATTTTCACAACATCATTTATTGAAGATATTGTTCTTCCCTACTGAGTGTTCTTGACATCTTTGTTGAAAATTAGTTGTTTGTAAATGAGCCAATTCCCATGATTACTTTGGCTGCTGGGGGTCTTTTGCGATTTTACACAAATTTTAGTATTTTTTTTTTATTTCTGTGAGAATGTCATTGGCATTTTGATAAGCATTGCACTAATCTGTAGATTGCTTTGGGTATTATGGGTATTTCAGCAATATTGATTATTACAATCCATGAACATGGAATATTTTTTCATTTATTTGTGGTTTCAATTTTTTCACTGCTAGGTTACTTTTATAGTTCACTATTCATGTATAAGAATGCTACTGATTTGGTATGTTGATTTTCTTACCTGAAATGCCCCTTAATTAATTTTTTAGTTTTAACAGAATTTAGTGAACGATTAAGATTTTCAATATGTAAGATAATGTCTCCAGCAAACAGAAATAACATAACTTCCTCTTTTCCAATTTGAATGCCTTTTATTTTTCTTTCTTGTCTCATTGCTTTAACTAGAACTTCTACTACTACACTGTGCTAAATAGGAATAGTGAGGATGGGCATTATTGTCTTGATCCAGATCTCAGAGAAAAATATTTTAATTTTTCCCATTTTGTATGATTTTTGCTGTAGATTAAATGTATATGACCTTTACACTTCACCTTAGTTAGAATGGCTATCAGCAAAAAGAAAAAAGACAGCTAGTGTTGAAGTGGACATAGATAAAAGAGAACACTTAAACATTGTTGGTGGGAATATAATTTAATACAGCCATTAGTGGTAAACAGTATAAAGTCTCCTCAAAAATTAAAAATAGAATTACCATATGATTCATACATAGTATATATTCTATATACATACATATTGCTGTATAGATTTTAAAATAAAACAAAAACAGTATGCTAAAGAGGTATCTGTACTTTTATGTTTATCACAGTAGGATTCATAATAGCTAATATATGGAATCAATCTAAGTGTTCAATAGAATGGATAAAGAGGATGTGGTATATACATACAAGGAAATACTATTTTTACATAGAAAAAAATGAAATTCTACCATTTGTGACCATATAAGTTAATATGTTAAGTGAAATAAACCAGGCACAGTAAGAAAAACATCAAATAATCTCACTCATATGTGGAATCTAAAAGAGTTGACCATATAGAAATAGAGAGCAGAATGATGGTTACAAAAACCTGGGGTGGTTAGTTGGGAGGGTTAATGGGGAGATGTTGGTCAAAGAATACATAATTACAATTAGATGACAGGGATATATTTCAAGAACTCTATTTTACAGTAAGGTGACTACAGGTAATAATGACAGATTGTATTCTTGAAAAATGTATACAGAGTGGATGTTGTCTACTCTTACCACAAAATGATATATGTGAGAAAATGTATTTGTTAGTTAGCTAGATTTAATCATTCCACAATGTATATGTACTTCAAAGCATCATGTTGTACAGGATAGAAAAACATACAAGATTATTGGTCCATTTAAACAAAAATAAATAGGAAAAGGAAACTAAGGAAAAGAGTTTTTACAAGAAAACAAATGTTATTTAGGTCCTCTCATCACTCTCACCCCACATCCTTCAGTGAGGTTTTCACATTTTTATAATACAGTAGGATTATTTTGTAACAGTTCAAATTTTATCCATTAATAATTTTATAGTTGAATAAAACAATATGCACAGTAAATTTCAAACTGTGGTATACAATGCAATGGATTTTCACAAATGCTTAGAATTATGTATCTACACCAAACTTCCATACAAAACAACTGTGTCAGACCCCAAATAATCTCATACTGCTTTTTTATAGTCAATCCCTGCCCTCATTCACAATCTTTGGCAAGTACTAATGTCTTTTCCATTTCTGTACTTTTGTCTTTTTAAAGATGTCATATATGAAATTATACAGTATATCCCCTTATTAGTCTCTTTTTTCTTTTTTTTTTACTTAGCATAAGGCATTTTAGGTGAATTCATGTTGTTTCAAGAATCAGTAGTTCATTTCTTTTATTGCTAAGTATTAGTCTACTGTGTGATTGCATCTGTTTATCTATTAAATGTTAATTTTTTGTTATTAGGAATAAAATTGCTGCAAGCATTAATGCAAGATTTTAGTGTGAAAATACCTTTTTATTTCTCTTGATAGACATCTAGTAGTGAGATTACTGGGTTATATGATGGGTATAAGTTTAAATTTATAAGAAACAGACAAATTACTTTGAAAATTAGTTATATTATTTTGCCTTTCCTCCAAAAATGAATGACAATTCCGTTTGCTTTGTATTCTGGAATGATGTACACTTTAAACAGTTGAAAATATAATGCTGAAGTTTTGAGTACATTTTAAATCTTCATCAGATTATATATGATTATGAGTGCCTGATGCAAATTATATACTCATACAATTATTTCATTATTTTTTTTAAATGGTAAACAACCACAGTGAATAGCTAAACCAAGTATGACTTTGTATTTCTGAATTATCTACTTTGAAATTATGGGTTTTTTCTGTTTTATTTTATTTTATTTTATTTTATTTTTTGCTATAAAGACGGGGGTACAATTCAGGGTTAGGTACACGAATGTTCATTATGCAGGTACCCTTGTTGATGAGGTATGCCCCTCCCTCCCCTGACAGTTTCCCACTACTGCCAATCCTTTTCTTAAAGTATTGTCATTGTTCAAGGTCCGTTTATGAGTGAGAACATATGGTACTCTGTTCTTTGTTTCTGTGATAGATCACTGAGTATGATCGACTACAAATCCATCCTTTTCACTGGGAATTATGCTTATCTAGGTGTATTATTGGGAATCACAAAAAATTCTGCACTTTTCAACTTTATGTAGATAACAAGTAATATAAAACTACTTATGCAACACATAGTGGTAGAAAAAATAATGATTGTATAACCATAAATATCTGTATTTTCTAAGTTTTGTTGGTGTTTGATCCTATAAGTGGAAAAATGTGATTATGTTTAGAAAAATTCTGAAAGACAAGGCATGAGAAAGATATTGTCTTATTTAATAGACAGTTACTATAGTGTACATAATTTTGTATAATCAAATGTAACAAAAAGCACAAGTGGAAGTCTAAATTAAGAAATAGTACTTTCCTTTAGAAAAAGATAGTCAAATGATTTTATCTGTCATGTTAATACATCTATTACCAGAAAAATAGATCAACACAGTCTTACAAACAAGATGTTATTTTATTGCTCTATCTCCATATATTTTACCTAACAATGAACACTCAATATACATAATTACATATGACTTAATTATATGGAAGTGGAAACATTTTGAATGGTGTGTTGGAATAATATATTAGCTGTGAAATCACATGAACTCCTTGCCTGTCTGTATTATTATCTTGGTAATAAAAATGATGCTTTATTTAGAGGATTTATTTCTACAACAAAAGAAATAATTAAAATCATCTATGTAACTTTCATGGTTTGTGTTCTGAAGTAACATAGAAATCAATATTTATTCTTCATGAAATTGTAATTTTTCTTAGAATATTGGGTTGTCTTTTGTATGGTTGCCAAATAATTTTATCTAAAAGAAAATGCTGTAGTTCCATAATAGTTCAATTATATGGAGTTGAAATCCACAATGAAAATCAATAGTCCATACAAATACTCCAGTTTCTGTGAAGCTTGACACTGAACTCTTTCCTGCTGTATTTCTGTATCAGATTTTTTATTCTAGGATGACATGCATGAAGGAAAAAAAAATTTGAAAAGAAATGTAAAATATACATTTTTTTAAAAATTGCATTTACATTGTCACACCTCATCAATAAAGGCACACTCATAATCAATATTTGCATACTTAACCCTGAATTGTACCCCACATCTTTAAAATACAAAAAGACACTTTATTAAATGTAGGTAGAAAGAAAACTACTTGTATTTTTTTTTAAAGATAAAATATTTAAGGTTATATTTTTAACCGCATTGAAAAATATCATAGCATTTTTTTATTGTGCTAAAGTCTAGGAGAATAAATAGAATATTACTCTTAATTATAAACTAGGGCAAGAGTATTAAATATTGACTATGGGACATATTATATATTTTATACATGTTTATCTGCATATTTGTTTCTGTTCGACTCAATATATAGTCTACATGCACATAGTTATATGCACTATTTATCACAGTACATCATGTGTATGTGTATACTACCTTTACTTATAAGCATATGCAAACATAGTTATAATTCATAATTAAATGTTTAGTCATAACTCTAATCTATCATAAATATAAAAGATAATCCTAAAGAAATGCAAAACAGAATGTTACTTTCTTACTTAAATAGGCTGATAGAATATTAAAGAAGAAATTGATTTTATTACATTTCAAGTCTGTTTACAAAAATAAAACATTTTAATCAGACTGTTCCACAATCCTTAAGAAATAAATTCAAAATTTAAGCTTTTATGCTATTTTAATTATTTTCATGTTAATAAACACTAAAGAGAGTCAGTTTTTTTTGTCTGAGAATGTTATAAAAAACAAATCAGCATGCATCACAATGAAATAGGTTAGTTATTTCTTCTTGTTTTTTGGTAAAAAATGAGAAGTCCAATCAGGTGACTTAACTCAGTGTAAGATTTACTAGCACAAGAGAACTAATATTTAGAGAAGAAATTGATAATGTTAGTGGTGTATATGATAAGCCAAATTAGTATAATATTTTTTCTCCCCTCTGATTTTAAATATATAATAATACTTACAATGACAGTGTTTCTACAACAACATATGGAGAAAAACAAACGTCCATTGACAGAAGAATGCATACATTATGGGTTTATCTGCATGATAGAATAACAAAAAATGGTAAAAATGAATTAGCCATACTTAGAAACATCAATGTGGATAATTCTCACAAATATTATGTTAAGCAAAATGTTGAAAAATATGCACTATATTTTCCATTTATGAAAGTTCAAAAATATGCCATGTTGAGCAATATGTTATTTTTGAATATGAAGCAACATGGCAGGAATACAAAAAAATGGTAAAATTTGGCTCAATGTTTGCTTCTTAGTTAGAGGGAAGGGGAAGTTGTTGGAGAGAACATATGATGCTTCTAAGGTATTCCCCATGATTTATTTCTTAATTTGGGGCTTGTAGGTTCATAGATGTATTAATTATGGTAAAGTCTGAGCTTCTGTACTATGATTCTAATAATCTAGAAGTTAATTTATCTCTCACATAATAGTTCAGTCAGGCAGAGTAACTTTGACAGCCTCTATGAGATGGCCTTTGTGGTTTTTGAAGGTAATTCAACACAACTTTTGTCCTGATTTTCCTATGTGCAATTTGTTCTCCTGCTATCTTCTTTGAACATTTTTATCTTTGGTTTTCTGCAGTTTAACTATAATATGCTTACATATGTGTCTCTATCTCTATATTTATCTTGTTTGGGAGTTCACTGAACATCTTGGATCTTCATGTTTGAGTTATGCATTAAATTTGACAAGTTTTTGTCCATTATTTCCTCACATATTTGTTCCACACAGTCTTGCTCGTTTCTCTGTTACTGACTCTAATTATGTGCATGCATAGTAGACTATTCAATATTGCCTCACAAATTCCTCTAAATCTATGTATATTTTACCTTTTTTGTCTCTGTTCTTCAAATTGAATAATTTCTATTATTTTGTCTTTGTGTTCACTGATTCTTCCTTCTTCATCTCCAATCATCTGTGAAGCCAATTATGTCATTTTAAAAATTTCACTTACAGTGTTATTTAAGTTCTTTTTCCATGTGAGATTTTAATGTATTTTCTATTTCGCTGAAGTTCTCTATCTATTCATAGATTAAGAGTATATATTCTTTTAATTATTTGGACATATTCAAGTACAAAATCTGACCCATATTCAACTCAGTTTCCATTGACAGGTTTTTGTTATTTTACCTTGAATATCAAATTTTCAGGTCTCTTTGTATATCTAGAGATTTTAAATAAATATTGGACATTGCATAATACATTGTACAGATTATGAATTTTGATATTTTTTGAAAAGTGTTTATTCACGTTTTAGCAGGCAATTAGTTTAATTCTAGATTATTATCCAGAATTTGTATTGGCATGTTCTTATATTTTGCTAGTTTGAATCTGTAGCTATCCCAAGACATTTTTTCAAGCCACTATAACTTGAAAAGACTCAGCGTTGAGACCCTGTCTCTTTTGTGAAACTTTTCAGATCTTGGTTTAAATCCTTTTATGGATTTTTCAAAGTACATACTACAGAGTGTGGCCCTTATCCTTCGATCTGGCAAGTAGGAATAAAACATCTTTGGGTCTGTTCTTCCTCTGGCAGAGTTTGGTCTCTAATAAGCTTGTTCTACTCTCAACCCTGTTATAGCTCCTATCCAGTATGCTTCAGGTGGTCTCTCCCTGATCAAGAACTCAGCCCTCAGAAATAAAATCTCAGAAAACTTTACACACACTGTCTGCATAGTTCCCATCTTTCTAATGTCTTGCCCCACCAATTCCAACCTATTCCATAAGTTCATTACTCTGACTGATGATGTCTGTCTTCTTAACTTAGAGCAACTACTGTGTCCTTTCCAGACTCTGGCTCCCTGCAACACTTTCAGAAAATTATTTTCAGGCGAAAATCAAACACTTGTGGGAGCTCAATTTCTGACTTCTTTTTTCAGGGATTGCAGTCATGCACTGCTTATTATCCACTGCCTGAAAACAGTTGTGTCATACATTTTCTGTAGTATTATAATTGAATATGATGGGAGAATGAATCTAGTACCAGTTACTACATTTATATTATAGTTGTATTCCCTAACCTGTAAAAAGAGTGGTTTTAATTTTTCATTTTTAAAACACAAATATTTTTGTAACAAAATTTTTAAATCAGAATTCCATTATGTAAGACGTAAGTCTAACTGCTGTGGTTGTGTCAGTGATGTGAGATATCTGAGGCCTCAGATGCTCATCTTTCAAGCACATTTTGGTTGTCCTGAGCCACTTGCCTAGAATCCAGCTGTCTAAACAAAATGGTTGGGAAGCACAAACTTAGATAATAGACATCATTTTACTAACTTGGGTAAGCATATCCAGAGAGGGGAAGTATCTATTTGCACAGGATTAAGCAGAAAACATTATCAGCTCAAATCACAAATGAAATGTGAGTTTTGGCTTACATTTCAAATAAAAAGAGTATAATTAGATTAAGATATAGTTGGATGAACAGAAGCAAGAAGAGCATGGATTGACCAAATTAGCTTCCCTCGGACAATCCACATATATATATAATGTGGTGCTGTAACTGGTAATTTAGAAGTACTTTTCATTTAATTTAAATTTACTTTGACAAATGCAATGGTTTTATCTGAAGATATTGTTTTAACCTTGATATTATTCAATGTTGTGGTTCTTTTTGAAGATAAGCATCCTATTCTTTTTAAGCAGACAAATGATTAAAGGTTCAAGCAATTCAGTCAAATTCATCTTTATCACCTTCAAGAATCAAATTTATTTTCATTAAGCATGTGACTAAGAGGAAGGGCGTGATAAAGGGCAGGAACAAAAAGAATATTTATCACTATTTGGAAAATGTGGTGTAAAGGTTTACAGTTATACGGCAATATAAATATGTAAGACTGTCTAATTTTCACTTTAGAAAGAAACAACACTGACTGTAGTGCAGAGAATAAATTAGAGTAGGGTAATACTGAAGGCAAGACCAGTTGGAAGCTATTGCTGAAATCAAGGAAAAAAACATAAGGTATTCCTGAGACTTAATATCAGTGGTCTAATGAACAAAACTGGTACAATAAAACAAAAAATTAATTAATAAATTTAGTCAGCCGGGCTCGGTGGCTCAGCCTGTAATCCCGCGCCTTGGGAGGCTGAGGTAAGTGGATTGCCTGAGCCCGCGGGTTCGAGACCCGCCTGGGCAGGCGAAACCTCATCTCTACAATAAATAAAAAAAAAAAAATTAGCCGGGCTGGTAGCGCGCACCTGTAATTCCGGCTACTCGGAAGGCTGAGGCGGAAGGATTGCCGGAGTCCATCAGGTCGAGGCTGCGGTGGCCGGAAGCGGCCACTGCACTCCAGTCTGGGCGACGGAGTGAGACGCCAACTCAAAATAAATAAATAAATAAATAAATAAATTTAGTCAACACATTGCTTAATACCATATTCAGATATTACCCTAACTAAAATGAGAAATTACTGCATTTTAGTATTGTATGTATTAGCCATAATTATCTGAGTATTAAGTATTTTCTGCTAATGAATAACATATTTTAACAATGTATTACAGAAATGAGATCAAAATTAATTAATTAATTAATTAATTATTCAGTGTTTTACTGTGTTACCCAGGCTGGAGTGCAGAAGCAAGATTATGGCTCACCACAAGCCAGGCTCCTGGGCTCAGGTGATCCTTCCTCCTCAGTCTTCCAAGTTGCTGGGTCTACAAGCATGTGCCACCGCTCCCAGCTAATTTTTTTGATTTTTTTGTTGAGATGAGGTCTTGCTATGTTGTCTAGAATGGCCTTGAATTCTTGGACTCAAGCAATCCTCCTGCTTTGGCTTCCTAAAGTGCTGAGGTTATGGGTGTGAGCCACTGTGCCTGACTTCCTAAATTTATTTTATTGCACTCACTTAGATAAAGATTATTCTTATTTTATGTGATGAGAATAAAGTGCTTTTTTTTCTGTCAGAGGAGTCAACAATTACAACGAATTGAGGCTTGACTAGAAGAAATCTATAGTTATAAGATGATTTATTTGCTCCTTTGTGGAAAACAAAACAAAATAACTTACATATCTACAGTTTTATTCATTCAGGCTGCCTAACCCAACTTTTTCATTACTGTTAGTTTTCAGAACTTAAGTCTAAAATCTAAAAGTAGTAGTGGCAATTTTTGTTTAGTTTAAATAATAAAATTGACAGGAATATTTATGGAAATTACTTCTCCCAAACTGCTTCTTAAATATGTGCTGATGTGATGCAATATTTTGTTTAGATTACTAACATTACTAACTTAATAAAGGAATATAACACGAAAAGTTACTGAATAAATCCTAATGTGTGTCTTCTCAATATCTAACTTGAAGTAATCAAATGGCTATATGTATGTGTATTTTTATACACAGATTTTTTTTAAATGACCAATAATCTCTAGAGAGCTAATATCATAAAGTTCTAATTTTGGTCAAAGAGTTTAAATAGCTTGACTTATTCTGCTACTGAAAAGTAACTAAAACTGTCAGAGAAAAGATTTGACCAACCTTAAATACATCAAACACCTGTCAATACAATAGAAAATTATCAGGTCACATTTTAAAAGAGGCTGGAAGTAATGTGGTAAGGAAAACACTGAAGCCAATTTTGCCCTGAGGAAATTTGCCTAATACAGAAACTAAGTTTTGGAATTTATACTCTTATGGGTCAATGAGGATGGAGGAAAAAGCCCATGTTCCACTCAAGTTTGAGTGTTTAATAGATCTTTCCTCATGGGGCTAGAATTCTGGAGGACTATATTCTAAATGTAAGGATGAACCTGCATCAAAATGAAATACCTGCCACCTTCATCCCTAGAGGATAGCAAACAAATTACCCTTCTTTTGAGCAGAACAGTACAGGAAAACATTTCTGAGTACATGTAACTAAAAGTATGCCACTCACTTGGTTTTGCAACAGATCATACAGGTGCTCCACAACATTAAAATATATAATTAATTTTAAATGGTTCTAGAGCTGTAGAATTTTTAAAAAATCAAATGAAAATATTCTGTGGAAGAACATAGCTTCATCCCAGGCCTCAGTGATTCTTCACAAATAATTTTCTAAAAAAACTATAAAATTCAATTAAAAATGAATGATGACACCCGAGCCAAGGAGCCCAGCTTGTGGTAAGCCATAATCTTGCTTGCATTTAGCAACACATGAATTCTGATAACAACTAAAATGTAACCCCACTTTACATATTTCATTTTAATTAAATGAAGCATTACTTATGTGGTTGCTGTGAGTCTTACAGTGATATAGCAATTGCATGTCCCATTCAGAAGATCCTTTAAATGTATATGCAATAATAATGTGGGATACAATATTTCATTTAAAGAGATATTGATTCTGGAGCTTTTATCAAGGAATATTGTCTTTGTTACTTAAGCCAATAAACCTGCCACTTATGTATCATATATACAAAGACTAACTGCCCTCCTCATTAAACATGTCAATACAACATACTCTAGTGTTTGCAATGCAAAACATACTTCTAGTACTGATAGGAACAACCAAAGGAATTTTCTCTTCACCAGAAAGAGTGCAAATATTATTTTCAGGCCAAAAGCATCATGAGAAACCTATAAATACTCACTAGACTTTTAAAGTACAAAATTCCCATGAGATTAAAGATAATTATTGAGTCTTGTTTCACATTATTCTCTAAAATACAATCAATGACTTGACCTTCCCTCCCCACTTTTTTGGTCTTTATTGTCCTACCGTAGCATTTGTCAGCTACGACAACTAAGTCTCATTTTGTCAATGATTGTTTTTTCTATGGAAGACTAGTGACTGCTATGCTTCTGTTCAATGAAGATGTCAA